>BFEA01000919.1:78471-99512 GCA_003427395.1 Chara braunii | reverse complement strand
GAGAGAGAGAGAGAGAGAGAGAGAGAGAGAGAGAGAGAGAGAGAGAGAGAGAGAGACGGTTAAAGAGAGGAAGAGAGATAGGGGGAAAGCTGTTCAGTTTCATGTGCTCTCACCGTTGGGCACAATGGTTCAAGACTTTGAATACTGGGAA
The DNA here is from genome assembly GCA_003427395.1 of Chara braunii. NCBI lineage: Eukaryota > Viridiplantae > Streptophyta > Charophyceae > Charales > Characeae > Chara > Chara braunii. The sequence goes on along the minus strand of BFEA01000919.1, from coordinate 99,361 downwards.
GATTGCGCAACCGGGTTTCGGTTGCGATGTGTGATATAACGATATTGCAATGTGTAGATGACGCGAAGTGTTTTTCATACGCTTCATTTGTATTGCTGTTTGAATGCTTGTTTCACGCGGCATCCTCACGTCGTCTTCGACAGTCATTTGACTACGTATAACCGTGTACGTACATGCGATTATCGCCCACACTCAACGTCGTGTGCACAGACATGCAGTGTCTGCGACACCAGAAATGATTGAATGGAAGGGAGTGTTCCGATTTGCTGCGATGACAGATGGGTATTGCGATGCCATTCAAGTTTTTGCTTTTGTCTTCTTTATCCACTGACTTGTTTTCCAATCATTTTTGTTTTTTTAACACGAATGCACTGACGAAGCAGATGAAGAAATGCAAAGAATTTCGGATGGCATCCACGAACAACATCGAAATCGACAGACGACAGAATGAACCTTCGCATGCATAAGGATACAGTGTCACAGTGTTGCACTCAAACCGAACACAATCTCACGAAAGAAATGCAATGTTAAAAAAAAGTGAAATATACGAAAGCTTCGACCAGCGCTCGTAAGACGAGACAAGTCCTCTCTGCAGGGAGCAAAAACAACAATGCACGCCGACGTCCGCACACAGGACCTCCATCCCCGACGCCATCACCAATGCCACCCACCGACATCCCAAACCGCCACTCGACCTGTCCACTGCCCCTCCGTCGATGGACGCATGTCGACTGTCACACCTAGCTTGGAAAGTAAAACTACCCAAATACCGAACTCACCACGGTGGACGGACTGCAGCACTCATCAACACGACGAACAACCACCCTGATGATCGAGGATCGCCAAAAATAGTGCACCGTCCATGCACCGCGGGGAACTGTGAAAGAAGACACTGTACACCATCCGAACCGCCTGCACGAAGACGATGGAAGTCGACAGACCATCACCATGTTAAAGTAATTGACAGTGGCGCGATGGATAAGAGATGCCTGCAGTTCGCACACACAAAGTAGTAGGAGAGGGCCGACGACGATGGCGATGTTGCTGATCACGAGTGTTTCATTTGCTCTGCCAATGCGTCTTGGAGCGCGAGCGCCTCGTCTGTTGAAGTGGCATTGGTCACTGGTTGGGGGGGAAGTTGAATTCCCAAATCCACACGTCGTCGCACTCCATTGCGGTCCACTTCCCATAGCAGATTCTCGTTGAACTCTATCCCTGCATCGAGAAGAATGCTGTGCAGAATGCAAACCGCAGTAAACTCTTGCTGCAAAGTGTCCAGGTTCGTCTTGTGAGTTCGCAAGAATAGCCTCCACATGCCCTTCAACCTGCCGAACGCTCTCTCCACAACCCCTTTGGCGACCTTCTGCTTCGTGTCGAATCGTTCCTCGTCAAGATGTTGATTGATTCCTCCGTAAGGGACCACCACCCATTCCGATGGAGGGTACCCATTGTCGCCCACGATGTACCCGTTGGTTCTCACCCCGCCCGGCAGCGTCACAGGTGGCCCACGAAACAGCGTCCCCTCTTCCGCGCGCCTGGACAGGCTGGACAGTTGGATGATCCTGATATCGTGGCAGCTCCCTGGATACCCAACGAAAACGTCCAGAACGCGCAGATTGAGGTCGACCACCACCTGCGCGACCACGGAGAAACGATGTTTGCGGCCGAAGTAGATCTCGCTGGGCGCGTTTGCCGTTTTGTCCACGTAGATGTGTCTGCAATCGACCGCTCCGTGGCAGTTCCGGAAGCCCTTGTCCATGGATGCCCGCATCACGACGTGTTTCCGCACCCCGGTTGGCCACGATATCTTGTCCGCGTACACCCGAGGCAACGTGGATGTCACATCACGCACCGCAATAATTCCAGAGGCTCTCCCCACGCCGAACGAAGATGTGCTCCTGTCATACGTCTCTCCTGTCGCCCACCGGTACAGCGCGTAAGCGACAATCTTCTCCGGCTGCAGCGGTTCCCTGTAGAAGGTAACCTGTCTTTGAAGATGTGGAGCGCAGGCTTCGCTGATCTCCATGAAAACTCGTCTAGGCATGTGAAGCTTCTCTCGAAAGTAGTCCTCACTCGCATTGTCGCAGACCCGCAAGTCCTCCCAAGTGCCCCCTGTTCTGCGCTTCATCCACCATCGAGGAGTCGCCCGGGGAACGACACCACACCCGATTGCGGTGCAGAGCTGGAAGACGGCCTCCGAAATGGTGATGCAATCCGGGACGTCCACCACCCTCTGCACGAGCAGCCTCTGCCGACGCGCGGAAAGCCTGGCCTTCGTCGTCCCTGCCGCTCTCTCAATCTGGCTGCGGATCACGACGGCTAGCGCGGCAGCTGCAACCGCTATCTTCTCCGTCGGCGACAACACTCCACGACAACCATCAACGCCACCCTCCATCGCTTCCTTCCAACCTGGACACGAAGCCCGCCGCCGCACGATCGCCTCCAATGACACCGACTCCGAAACAAGACACGCCTGCGATTCGCATGCTGCAACCCCTCTTGAGGGACGTGTCCACAGATGTCTCCCGCCGCCGCCGACGTCGTGGCCACGGAAACGCGAACACACGTGCCTACCGCAGACCGCCTGTGTGCGTCGTCGGTTTTGCATGTGGACAGCAATGACGACCATCATCACGCTACACCCTTCAAGTACGGGAGGCGATGGAAACAAACGAGCACCACCAAACCCTGCGCGCCGTGCCCTGCCCTGCCCACCAACGCCCCGCTCCGCCGCCTCAGCGTCGTCGTGCACGCGTGGAAATTCGAATTTTGAATTTCGAAACCGCCATTTCCCGCGTTCGGGACGTCCACTTCCACGGCCCGTGAAGCGACGCCGCCATGCACCTCCTGGACCATGAACCCTCATCACGGACATCCCGAACCGGAGGCCGGACAAACCCTCCTGCGGCCGTCTGTAATATTATGAAACGGGCCGCGGAACCGCCCCGAGGATTTGTCCTCGAAGCGCTTCTCCGAGGACAGGTTAGGGGAGCTCATTTTGTTTTGTTCCTTTGTTGCTTCCTCTGAAGTGTCGGCCCGTGAAGCTCTTTGTGCTCACACTAAAACATGAGGAATAGGGGGTGCGCTAGGAGTATTGACGCGAGGGTGGGATGGGAGGTAGCCTCGTCACTTCAGGGCAACCATGGCTGACAGCTTCCGGCAATCAATGTGAGCCTAGTAACTGGCACCCTGGACTTGAAAAAAAGAAAAAAAAAGAAAAAAAAAAAAGTGGGGTTCAGGTTCAGTGGGGAGAACAATTTGTAGTGGACGGTGTAATTCCCAATGCAGAAGACGTAGGTAAGGGATGGTGTTATGTGGCCATGGCGTGCAGAGTGGCAGTCATGTACACCATGTGGTCTCTGAGAAATGATAGGTTGTTCAGAAAAAAGTTTCACTCTGATCTGTCAATAATGAACCTGGTCCTCTCCAACGTCAGGGCACTCATCTGGTCAGATTGGAGAAAGGCCAGCAGGGCTCCACATAATAGAAACGCGTGGTTCTTCAGAACCTGGGGATATAACATCAAAATGGTGAAATCTACTGCTTGGGGGATCAGAATTGAGCCATGGTTAACGGGGCCCCGCCCTCCATGAATCAGGACAAGCGTGATTTCCAACCCCCCCTGGTCCCTAAAGCTGAATGCGGTGCGCTAACTACTTCATAATATGAAAAGGACATCGACAAGAACTCACCCAGGCTCAACTGGGCTTTTAGAAGGCAGTAGACTTGATTAACTAGTTACCCAGTCCAATCTGGCGCCTTTAAGGTGAAGTGGTTGCAAAGTCTGCTGTTCAGTTTAGAAGGAGGAGGGAACTCTCCCTTGTTTATTTTATTGTGATCTGTTCGGACTGGCATGTATAAATAAGGGATGCTGGACCCAGTTTCCAGCAGGTGCAGCTCCCCAAGAACAGAATGGAGCTATCGAGGTTTGAATCAAAAAAAAAAAAAAAAAAAAAAAAAAAAAAAAAGAATGCAGCCATCAGAACTCTGCCTCCTTCTACCTTCAGGGGCTCTTACCACCCAGAGGGCAGAGGATATGGCCTGAAATGATGTTCAATCTGAAAAGAAAAAAGAAGAAAAAAAGATTTAAAAAAACGATAAGCTATATTCCTCTTTTTTTTTTTTTTTTTTTTTTTTTTTGCAAAGCGCCCCTACCAGTGTTAGTGGTGCTGATAAGAGCAGACACCGCTAGCACCTGGAGGGCGGCTCCATCACCTGCTGGAAAACGGGTCCAGCATCCCTTAGGCTCGGACCCCACCGGCCGGCGGCTGGAAAAGTTTTGGCATGGAAGGGCGTTTTCAGACCCCACTGGGCCGCCAGGAAGTTTTCCAGAGGTCTGGCGACGTCTATTTCAGACCCCACCGCCGTTTCCGAGACACCGCCAGCCGTGTTTCTACATAGCTGGCAGATGGAAAAGTCTCCGCCCGCGGCCGGCGCTCTTTTCCAAAACGCCCTCCAACAGGGTAGGGAGGGCAAAGCGCCAGCCGTTGGCATCGGGGACCTGCAAGGTTTGTGTTCCCACCGGAGGCAGCAGCCAATAGCAATGAAGAGTGCCACAAAAAAACAATAAAAAAAAATGGAGAAAAGATCGAAACAAACGCGATTGGCTGAACTTATTTGCAAAGGGTTTTCCAAGAGCAATTGGTCCTCGGCGGTGGGGTCCCGGAAGAAGTATTTTCCAACTTTCCCAAATGACTTGCCCGCTTTTCGTGGCCACACCTCTTTTCCAGCCGCCGGCCGGTGGGGTCCGAGCCTTATACAGTCTGAGTATGGGGCGTATCTGAAACGATTTTGGGGATGCCTGTCAGCATTGATTACCCTGGGTTCAGGGGATTGACTGAGCAGGCTCTTGAAAAAAGAGGGGGGAAGAATCTCTTCACCCTAAAGATGGCGCCTGATTCCTGCTGTTTTATGCTAATTCCTCCTTCCTCAAAGACAGACGTCAGACCCCACCTCACCCTCCCTGGAGACTTGCACTCCTGCCTTGGGGAAGTTCCATAAACCTCAAGGCCCTTGATCCGTAAAACCCTGCACCCTGACACCCTGGCCCCATCTTTTCCATTCGTCCTCAATCTCTCCCATACCAGTCCAAACCTACCAAGCAGTTTGAAGGGGGGGGGAAGGGATCGGGGAAATCTTCACTGGGTCTCATGGGGATTGCTGTGTCAATCTTAGTCCACTCATGAAAAAGGAGCCGGTAGTCTCTTACTAAAGCCCTCCTCCCTTGTCCTTCCCCTGGGTCTTTTTGTCCACCTTTCCATTCAACTACCCCAATCCGCCCCCCATTATCCCCTCCAAGCCAGCTCAGGCTAAATTCCTTGATTTTTTGTTGGATATTTTTTGGTGAGTGTAATAGCTGGATCTGCGTCCTGACTTTCTCCCATTTTTTTTTTATTTCAGTTTGGATCTGTTGTTGTATGCTTTCCATAAATTCTCGACCTTCCAGTGGTCCATTTCGTAAGTGTAGCGTCGTCGCCAGAGGGCCCAGAGCACCGCCCTACGGCCTAGTTTGAACATATTGCTAGTGAAATCATCTAGTTGGTCCTTAAGATAGGTTTCACATAGCAAGGGTTTCCAATCCCACGGCCACCGGATCTGGGTTTCTAGTTGATCCCAGATTCTATCCCACCATATCCATAGCCTCACCGCTCCTGGGCACTGAAGAAAGTGTGTTCGATTGTTTCTGGCACTTTCTTGGAAGGGAACGCGTTGGTGCAAAAACCTACACCAGGGCAGGGCTTGCCCTCTCTGTTCTAGGTTCGTTCTTTCTATCAGCCAATCATTAGTCGGCAGGAAGCGGTGCTCGATCTGCCATTGCAGCAAAGTAAATTTTGCTGGTTTTTCCTTGATCATGCTGAACCACTTTATATCTCTTAACTTGTCCTTGTCAATATTTAAGTGGTTCATCCAATGTGCCTCCACTCGATCCTGAAGGTTTATTCTCGGCCTAACGAATCTGTAGGTCGATTTTACTGTAAGGTCGTATAATAATCTGGTGACTTTCCTACCCTTCCCCGCCGGTGTTGTTCATGTCCATTCTACGAGGTCCAGGGCGAGTTGGTGGATCGGGGTCCGGGGGTGGTAGGCGTTCCATTGCTCTTTTTCATGGAGCACTCTGATTCTGAATAGGTCATTTTTTTGGCATAGTATTGTTTTTTTTCTGGAGAAGTTCTTTGGAGGATATTGTTCCAGCCTATTTGGAAGAGATTTACTCTTATTAGTCCGTCAGGTTCGCAATGAACTACGCTGCCCACCTGACTTGAACTATCCCTCAATGCCACCCAGTCCGATTCATGAAGGGCGGGGCCTTTCCTTAGGACTCTCCATTAGGCTAGGGGGATTTTTTGTATTATGGCTTCCAAGACATCCTCCGGTCGATGACAGTAGCGTAGTCTCTTTCTTAGCTGGCCCGAGTCGATCCAGTTTCTTTGTTCCGTATCCCATATATCATGTACCCTTGATACTCCCTGCCTGACCCAACCTTGCCATTGGGAGTCCATGCAATGAAGAGTTTGACCCTTTGTGTCTGTCATCCATCTATTCCCGAAAAATGGTTGTCGTGCCACCTCTTTCCATCTCTCTGGTGGGGTTCTATCCGGCCGGGGCAGAATTCTCCATGTTTTCAGGAGGTCAGGCCAAAAGGGGTCGTTGCTTAGGTCGGCCCTTGCTGCTTGTCTGGTGAATCACGGGGGGGATGACAATGATGTGCGTCTCTCTTGGGATGGGTCATTCCCTATTTTCTAGCCACATCAACGAGTCACTCCCCTCCACTGTTTGTGGCGCCAAACGAGTGATATGTTCTTAGGCTAGCCCCTTCCACGGGGTGTCCTGATTGAAAAGTAGACATTTGAGCCATTGTAACGCAAGAGCCTTAGTTTGTAACGAGGGATCTATTATGCCCAAACCTCCTTTCGATTTGGGTTGGATTATAGATTGCCAAGCCACTCTGTTGATCACATTACACTCCTCATGATTTCCCCTCCATAGGAAAGCGGCTATCTGACGTTGCAAGGGCCGTAGGGCATTCTTGTCCAAGGCCCAGATGACAAATTTGTACCACAAGGAGGCGAGTAACGTTATTTATTATTAGGGAGTGTCCTATCAGCGAGGTATGTTTGTCCTTCTATAGTGTCATATTTTCCTGGGGTGGGTCAAAGATCCATTCATTATTGGTAGCCGGCCTACCTTCTGCTGACATCAACACCCCTACTACCCTATTGGGGCTCTCTTTGGTATCCATTTGAGTCTGGGTTCTTTTGGGGGTCTCACTCCTTGGTGGTGTATCCACCAACCCTGGGTTTTGTTTCCCCAGTTGACCTTCATATTTGCTAGTCTACAAAATCGATCCATCATGTGTTGGACTTCTGCCATCAATTTATGGAAAGCCTCGCTCATTGTTGTCAGATGTTCTGCAAACAAAAAACAGACTGGAATTGCCTCATGCGGTATTAAAGACACTTGTATTCTTTTGATATTTTTGTGTTTCCTCAGATTGGCTGTCAGCGCTTCCATGACAATGACAAACAAGTACGGGGCTAAAGGGTCGCCTTGCCTGACTTGCCTTTGAAGCTTAATGGGCGGAGCTAGATTACCATTCACTGTGACTCTAGTCGTTGCATTTGTGTGAAGGATCTTTACCCAACGTCTGAAGCACGGTCAAAAGTTGAGCTTCTCCAGACATTTGTCTAGGAACAACCAGTCCACATGGTCGTATGTTTTCTCAAAGTCCATGAAGATGATCGCTGCATTATTTTTAGACTGTTTTGTTAGTTTGATCATTTCATTTACTCGGAGGATATTGTCTTGGATATTCCTTCCTTGAATAACAACCGGTTAGCAAAGGTGTTGACCATTAATTTGTATACTACCGTGAGTAAGGTGATGGGTCTGTTATTCCTAATATTGGTCCTTTCTCCTTTTTTATACAGGAGCGTCCGAACACTCTGACTCACTTTTTCCCCAGTCTCGCTAGTTGCCCAAACTGCCCGGTAGTAGTCAATGAGGTCTTGTGAAATGTCTGTCCACAACCCATCTATTCCCGGGGTCTTTTCTTCTTCCATTTGTAGTAATGCTGTCTATATTTCCTCTTTGGACATGAGTTTGTCCAACACACCTCTTTGCTGCTCATTTAGAGTTTTGTCTAATGGGCGCGAAAATTCCTCAATTTCCTTCGTGCTATGTACGATAGATAAATTACCGCATTCTGATGTGAAAAGGTCCTGATAAAAGTCCGTTGCTATTTGTGTGCAAGTTGCAGCAGATGTATGTAAAGGGTCTTGATTGCATTCGGGATCTTCCAAGGCCTCAATCACTGATCTTCCGGCCTTTGCCCTGACCATTGCAAAGTACCGTGCGTCCATTGCCCCTTCGGTGTTGTGTCTAGAGCGTTTTCCCCGGATTCTGACTCCTTGCCATCGGTTTTCCATATATACTAGAAGACGGGCTTCCAAATTTTTAATTGTGTTGGCTATCTCGGCATGTTGTGTTATGTTTTCTGTGTCTACCTCCTGTTGCTGCAGATGTTGTAATTTATGTTGTAGGTCCACCTCATCGGTGTGGCATTGTCTCCCAATAAGTTTAGAGTAGTCATTGCACTTGCGACCTAGGAATGCTAGGCCGTTGTTGAACCACACAATATTGTCATCTATCTCGTCTCTCTGTTTTTCCCAGAAGGACCATACATCTTTGAGATATACTTTAAAGCGCTCGATGGTCAGAAGGGAGATATTCAGTTTATAGAACCCCCTACCCTGGTCTGTTTTTTTCCTAAATGAGAAAATAGCGAAACACATTGCGTGGTCCAGGCCGGGGTACGGGCTACATGGAAAAATCTCTGTGATTTGTAGGACTCCTTATATTTCTTCTGAGATTAGGATCAGATCAATTTGGGACCTCGTTGCTTTCTCCGTGCCGTTCTTTCGGAAATAAATGAATCGGCGATCAGTTGGGAATTGTCTTCTGAGGGTATCAAAAAAATTGAGAGATTGTGCAAGTTCCGCAATGGTTCTTTTGTCATTTTGTATGTAAGTTGGGCACGGTGTGGGGATTTTCCATCTGTCAAGCACATGGTCCGGGGCAGCGTTGAAATCGCCCACTATGATCGCAGGGATGCCCGTTGGAAGCTTAAACTTTGGGGAATCCAAGAAACGTTGGCGCGATGTCAGGTCATTTGGGGCGTATATATTCAATATACAGACTACTTATATTTCCAGCATAACGAGCAGGTAAACCCACCTGCCTTCCTCCTGGTCTGCTGCCCAGTTCAGTATCTCCACCCGTGTGTCGGGGGGAAGCCATATGGTGACTCCCCCGCTCCCCGGCCGGGGGGCATGGGCCCTGAAAGCCTGGTGAGGCTTAAACACTTTGTGTATGTGGTTATGGTTTGGGTTGTCCATGAGGTGAGTTTCCTGCAGGCATACTACGTCTGACCATTTTCTCCCGTCAACCCCTTTAAGTTGGTCCATGATTGCTTGTCTTTTGGATTGTTTTGCTGAGGCCAGCCAGTTGACGTTAAGTGAGCGCAGGTCGAGATCGACTTGTCGCTTGTAAAGTTTCCAAGCCTTGTCCCTGCCATATAGTGCTTCCACTGTATTCATCTTTGTGTTGTATTGTTTTCTCATCCTTATGTGTTTTTACATGGGGAGCCACTTCTCAGTATCCAACAGACCGCCGTTGTGCAGTGTACCATTTCTAAGCAACTTCACTAGGAAGGAGTTGATATCTGCTGCCGACCAAAGGTCACTCGACTTGATTTTTAGCAGTTGCAGGTTTATGAGCGCGTCCCGGTCGAACCAACGCAGGCCCTCTGTCGGTGCGTTGTCATATCACAAAAAAATGTCCTTGGTAGCCTGTCTGTGTTGACCGTATGAAACCACGAGGGCTAAGGTAGCTCCCTTCAGGAGCTGTTCTTGTATCAGTTGCCAGATTTCTGTCTTTCGTAGTGCGAGACTTACTGCCTAGGAAGTGAGAGAAAGGAAAAAGGAGGAACGCCCTCTCATAGAGACTTCCCCATTTGTCGCCCTTGGAGGGACTGCAAGGCCTAGTTCCCAGACCCCATCCTTTTTTCTCAGCGGTAGAAATGCAGTGCCTTTATTCGAGGGTGTTCCATCAGGGGGCGCTTTTTCCAGGAGGTGATGAGTTTTTTGTCTTTTGCTGGTGAGTTCTTCTTCCGGGGGCTTAGGAGGAGGGGGGGAGTCTTTCGGTTGATGTTCCTGGGGAGTGGCCGCCGTCCAGGCTGGCAGTGCTAAACACAGGCCCTCCGGAGAACACGGTCTTGTCTGTTCCGTTTCTCTCTGACTCGGGTTCAATTCCCCGTCTGCCCGGTCGATCCTGTCTCACGCCTATGGATACTCACCCTCTTTCTTTGTTGCTTCTTCCATTTGGACCTCGCTCCTTGCTCCCTCGTGGGATTTCTTCACGATCTCTTTGTCCATATCCTGTGTCCCTGTCCCCTCCCCTTGTGTTTCAAACCTGTGTTCGCCAGTTAAATGACAATTCTTCTTCTGTCGAGGGGGTTTCCTGTCTATTTATTACTGTGTTTTCTCCCTGGGGACTATTGTCTTTTCCTTGTGTACTCATCCTTGTCTCTTCATTCCTTGCTGTGGTGCAACTGGTCTGTGAGTCCTCCTGTTCTTCCTATTCCTCAGTTTCCTGATCTGTCGTTGGGGGATGGAAACGGTTGAGTACAATACAGAGCAATTTTTGGCATATGTTTTCTGGAGGCTAGCACTGCCTTCCAACATAGGGATTAGTGCCCTGTACAGTCCGTCCCAGAAGTCCTTGTTGCCTCTGTTATATTTCATATGGAGGCTATCCATCAGCCAGTCCGCTATTTCCTGTAGGCCCAATTCTGGTGATCTGCTGTCCTGTTCTTGTTGAGCGTCCGTCATCTCTACTTCTGGGGGAGCGGGTGGGGGAGGAGGGGGAGAAGGGGCCCCGAGAATTGTCTCTATTTCAATTGGCGATGGGCCGAAAGCCTCTTCAAAAAAGTCCTCCTTCTCTTGATTTTCCATTGTGGTGTCGTTGTGTGTTCCCTGTCCCCCTTTCGAGATCTCTGGAGTGGCTTTTGCCGGGTGCGAAGAGTTGGGTTTATCCGCCTCTTTGATCTTGAGCCTCCATTCCTTCTGCTATCTCTCAATTCCGGATTGCACTGTTAGCTGGTTCCCAGTAGGTAGGTATTCCGTGGATGCTGGCCCCAAGTCTGATTTTTTCTGTTTCTCGTTCAGTTGTTTGGGTGACATGTTCGCGTGCTTGTTCTGTCCTCGGGGGGGGGGAAGCAGTCCATGGACCGGTAACCTTGTTTCTGGCTCCTAGTTGGTGGGGGGGGTCTTTTCAAACTTCTTGGGCTCTTTTAGGGCCGGGGGGACCCAGTCGTTCGGGGGCCTGGTGGTCCAGCATATGTCTCATCGGCCTTCCCACACCCAGCCTTTCGTTTGGCCTTTGGAATTAAGGTCTTCGAGATATACCCACCCCTCATGGCCCGGGTCCACTGTGCGCCACCTGCTTGGTCTGTGTTGATCCCGTTGAAGACGTCCTGCTGCTGATTCCGTGCTCAAGTGCCCGTACGCCCTGCACTTGAAGCACCAAGGCCTGAACTTGTGTGCTGTGTGAATTTAGTAAGTTTTCCCTCCCATCCTGAAGGGGATGATATCATCTATAGAAAAGGGTTGGTCTTTGGGGAGGTCCAAAGCCAACATCATGTAATCGTCCCGTTTTGCCACGAAGGAGGGGAGGGGATCAATGAAGTCGACGATTTTGTAATGTTGGCCAAAATCGTAAACAAAAGCACCCTGCACCTCAACAGGGATGTGTCTCAGCTCCACCCAGAAAAAACCCTTCATCAATTGTTCTCTTTTCTCTTTCGGGGTCAGTTTCTTTGGTTGCCAAGGGTATATACGCACGTCTGATCTTTCCCATTTGATTTTCTTCCATCCATCCATCTTTTGTTTATTCTGGGTGAAAAGGTTGAGAACTGTCAATACCATTGAGGAAAGGGGTTGGATTAAGAAGAATTCCTGAACCGCCTCAGCTATGTCTTTCATCTCTTCCAATCGTCTACATATCCATCTTATCTTGTCGTTGACCGATTTCTGAGTGACCTCCCCATGGAACTGCCAGTTGCTTGCATGCTTAATATACGCGTTATCTCTTGCTTCCAATTTGTCCGCAGGATATGTCTTCATCATTGTTTTCCTCCCTCCTTGGTCAACCACTTGATTTTCTGAGGGGAGGAGGAACAGGGTGAGGAAGTATGCTCTGGCAAATGAAAGGTTACGGAGGGGTACATTCAACACTTCGGTTCCTCCTTGATGGTCTCCTGGAGAGACCCATTTAATAGTGAGGACTTTTTCCTGAATCGTGTTCCTGACCCTTTGTGCCCATGAACCTTTCTTCCCTCCTGAATCTGAAGTTTGGTCAATCTCGGGGGTTTGTTTACGTTTCTCTTCTTCTATATTTTTTTCCTCTTCTGTCAGCACCCCTTCATCCCTGTCGCTCTCGCTTTCTTCATCTCCCTCTTCTGTTTCCATAATCAGGTCTTTATCGGGGGAAATTCCTTCCGGCGTCGTAGTCCTTTCTTGACCAACGCCGTTGCGAGGGGACGATGCTTGGTCAGATTCGTCCGCAGGTGTTCCTTTGTTCTGGTCGTCTGATAGGGGTGGCCACTGATGTTGGTATAATTGCATCTCTGTTCGGGCGAGGAGTCCACCTATTCGATTTGTTGACCGGGGGGTGATCTTCTTGTTCTTTATGTTTGCCGGTCTCACATAACGGTTTATTGATAGGTGTCTGTCGAGGTTGTGCCTCATTGCGACGTACTTCCATTTTGTGTTTTTGTGAGTTCGTTTCCCCCTTTTTTTTGCCTGAGCTGGCTTCAAGGATTTGTACCTAAGCTGACTTCAAGGGCCCCGGGGGTGATACCAGTGGGGTGGGAGCGGGTTGAACAAAGGTAGAAACAGGGTTCGGGGGGCGGGGGGAGGGAGGGGGAGAAATATCTGGCCTGTCTCGCTATCTCCTAATCAATCGCCGCTCGTTCTCCAGCAGGGTGTTGTTTTCGTAGTGACACAATCCGGAGTTTCTTCCTCCTCGCCATTTGGTTCTTCTAAAGTCCCGCCGATGCCACTTGTCGTAGCTGCCCAACTTCTTCTTATCACCTCTACGTGGATCGAAACTTCCCTTCTCAGCAGGTCTCACACTGCTCCTCTGTATTCCTACTCTCCCTTCTCTCGCGCATGCCACGTGTCCTGCCGCCAATTACTTGTCGCCTCTGCTCCTCTGCCGCTCATCGTTTCTGTCAAGCTTACTCCGCTCCCACTTATCCCGCCGATGCCAATTGCTTGTCACCTCTGCTCCTCCGCCGCTTGACGTTTATGTCGAGTGCGTTCAAAGAACATCCTTCGATGTCAATCATATATCACCACTACTTGTATTCCACTTCTTCGATGGCACCTTTCTCGGATGCTCTGCAAGGATTCGCTGATGCTAGTCGCTTGTCGTTCTCCGCTCCTATACTACTCACGGTTGTTGATGTCCTTCCGTTTCAGGGGTTTCTTTTCTTTCACACTTCCTCGCCACGAGTCCCGTCGATGCCAATCGCTTGGCGCCTTTTCTCTTCTATCGCTCGTCGTCGATGTCAAGGTCATCGTTGACTCTTGCGTACTTCGGCTTTGGCAATGGCACACCCCTCTTCGACTCCTTCGGTTGTCACTCGTCGTTGATGTCGATCTCCTCCTTGATGCTACGACTCTGGTCGTACCGTTGGCCTTCTGTTGTCCAGTGTCTCTTCTTACACACACTTCGGCTTTGCTAATGGCTCACTCCATTGCGACTCCTCTGGCAGCCGTTGATGTCGGCTCCTTCCCCCTTCCTTGCCACGTATCAGAAACTTGGCGGGTATGGAGTCATGCATGGAACCCCCCACTCCGATGGATCCGATGGAGGGTCTGACCGAATTCCACGTCAGCTTGTGACGTGGCACGACCCAACGCCGTTGTTCTTCCACACGTGTGCTAAACGCTGTCGTGTGCGATTTTGCATGGCGGAAAAAAAAAAGTGAGGTCCTGGGTCCTTGGCTGCCAACATTGACTGCCCCGGTAAGTTTGTTGGAGGTTGCTCATCTATTTCATCTTTTTTGGTAGTACCCATCTATCTCATCCTCTCACTAGTCTATGTTCGCACCCTAGGTTGCGATATGGTGGGCTTCGACGTCTGTTTCAAGGTGTCACATTTTTGGCGGCGGAGGACCACTTTGCAAGTGGGTTCTTAGGGGCGGGGAAAATTTGTGAAACCGGTCCTCCAAGATATTGCAGACTACCTACAACTAGCTCTTGTAGAACCTTTGCATGTCAGGATAAAAAACTGATGCGTTTCAACTTGGCTATACTCCAATGAGATAACGCGACCGACCAACGACCTCAATGTCTTAGCTTAGAATTGTGTTTTTGTTTTTCAACTATTTGACTACACCATATAAACAAAAATTGAATATTTTTGGCAAGACGACTATCGATTCTTAAACAACCTATATTTTATATATTCAACAATCATTTGATGGATATGTTTTAGAAATGAATGGAGAAGTGGTGGAATGTGCAGAACCACATATTGGTTTCTTTCTTTATGTATTGATTATTGATATTATTGAATAGAAGACTAATAAATTTCATTCTTTATTTATGAAAAAAATTAATATGTCTTTATTATTTAATTGAGTTCTTTTCTATTCTCTCTTAATTCATATAATACAAAGTTATTTCAATACAAACTTATTTCTTTTCAGGAGTTAATTTAATGGATATTCTAAGTATTAGTTGAGTTTTTCTTATGGTTGTATTTACTTTCTCGTTATCACTTGTAGTTGGTAGGACATAAATTAGGAAAATTCTCAGCTACCCGTACTTTTCGAGGTCATGCTAAAAATGATAAAAAATCTCATCGCTAATTAGAGGCATAAAATGAACTAGAAGTAAAAAAAATTTAGTCCTATTCTAAAAGCTTCTTTAAAATCACTAAATATTTCTTTTCATAAAACCCGTAAGTCAAATTTCTTGGTGTTAGCACGACGCGCCGCTTCAATTCCTTGATATGATATGCGACCTGCTTTACAACTCTTAAGACTATATTTTCGAATACAAAGTTGTGTCGCCGCGTGGGAGCCTTTGCTTCTTCCTTTCTGATATTAACAAAATTTTGTACGTTTTGGATATAACATATGTGTTTTGGTTGATTTTAAGAATATAAGACCCACACCTTAACACCTAAGATTCCATAAGGAGTAGATGCTTGTGCCTGAGCATAATCTATTTTATTTAAGAACACATGGAAAGATGTTTGAACATATTTTCTGCATTCAGTCTTAGCAATCTCTGCACCATTGTTTCGACCTGAACAACTAATGCGAATTCCTTTCACATAATTGCATTTTTTAATTTGTTGGAAAATAGATCTACAAATTTGACGAAATTATGTTTTTTGTTCCAATTTGTTTCTTATTTTTTGTGCAATCAAAGAAGCACTTTGATAAATAGAAGCTATTTTCAACTACCCAATTACTGTATAAGTTTTTGCTCGACTAAATACTAAAGATTGCAAAAAAGCAAAAACAAAGGCCGTAGGCTCGCTAGCTAGAGAAATATTAATCACTACAATGATACTTTTTTCTATTTTTTCAAGTGTAGTCTTTACATACAGAAGAAATAAAAATAAAATTGTTATGGAATTTTATTTTTTGATTTCATAACAATTGTAATAGGACAAGTTGGTTTGTATATAGAATATGCTCGTCCTTGAGCTCTAGGTTGAAATCTTTTTATGGTTGTGCCTTCATCTATCTTAGCTTCACTTAGAATATCAAACCATATCTGTTTTTGTGCTATGACGATTTCCGTGAAATTACAACAACCTACGCAAATTAATACAGTAATTATAATAAGACCAATAGAAACTTCATAAGAAACCATTTGAGCAGGAGATCGTAGTGCTCCTAGAAAAGCATATTTGGAATTACTAAACCAACCTGCTGTTATAATACCATAGACACCTAAGGACGAAATAGCAAATATGTAAAATATACCTACATTTAAATTTGGCAGTACCATACCATAATCAAAAGGTATTACTGCCCAAGCAGCTAAACTTAACATAAATGTAATAACAGGGGCCATTATAAAGGTGAATAAAATAAAACTACTTGGTAGAATAGGCTCTTTTATCATTAATTTCAAAGGACATTTGGAAAAAGGAAGGACCGTTTTTGGGGTAAAAGCGGACCCCAAAAAGAAGTGAGGGCATGTGAACTGCAAAAGGGCCTTCAGGCCCAATGGTTGAGGCCTGTCTTTTCAAATCAGGGAGGTCAGGCGCAACGAACCACGTGTTTTGCAAGAGGCTACTTTGAAGATTTTCTGTGCTCGGAGGAATTCGCAAAAAAATATGAAATTTTGATAATTCATGGATGAGGTCGTTTTTTTTCTAGGAAAAATATCAGAATATTTTCAAAAAATGATTTAGACCTGGAAATAATCGTCGCGTCGATTCGGCACATTTTTTATTTTTGTCACTCAGCCATGTCTGGGCCAGCTCAAAAAGTACTTCAAATTCTGTGAGTTTTCGTGCTCTGAAGAATGCCTGAAAAAAAAACAAGTCCTAACAACTACCGGTAGTAGCTTGACAAAAATAAATTCACAGCCTTAGGGTTTCGATATAGTGGGCATCGGCGTCTGTGTCAAGGTGTCGCATTTCCGGCTGCCGGGGACCAGGATGCTAGTGGGTTGGAGCTGGTCTTAACCTAACCAGATTCTTTGTCTCCTGCTGTTAGGCGCGCGTTAGCGCTGAGCGGCGGGCAAGTGGCGGGCGGGCAGCGAGGTGATGGCTGCGTGCGGGCAGCGCTATGTTGAACGCTGGTGGGGGCGGTGCTGGCTGGTTGGGGGAGGCGGGGCGATGGCTTTCTGCGAGCAGCGAGGCGCTGACTGCAATGGAGCAGCGAGGCGCTGGCTGTGAGTGGGAAGCAAAGCATTGGCAGCATGTGAGAGGCGGGGTTGGCCACTTACAACTGGCAGGGCGCTGGCTCGACAAGTGTACAACAATAATGTCTAACACGTGGCATACCGCAAGTTGTCGGCACGAGGGAGACGCTAGTGCGTGGGCTTTGTGGTGAGGTGGATTGGAGAGGGACAATGCTTTACATACGCACAGAATCCGGAGGTGCTTGGCAAGTGCCACGCCACAGGCTGACGTGGCATCTGGCCTTAGGCACAGAGAAGAAAGGAGAACAGTGGCGGTGACTGCTATTTGAACATTTTCCTGATGTCTTCTACATTCAGTACTCCATAGTTGATTGTGGCTCTGACTGCAATGGAGCAGCGAGGCGCTGGCTGTGAGTGGGAAGCGAAGCGTTGTTGAGCGTACAAAAAAACAACATTTATGTTAACGGTACTTTACGTTTAGGTACATCAGATGAACAAAGTGAGATAATCACTTTCTCACCCGATGAGCAATGAAACTTTGACTAAGTCCACTTTTGTGAATTTAGAAAAAAATGTCAGTTTTAACGAAATGTCAGTTTGATGTCTTCTACATTAAGTACTCCATAGTTGATGCCCTTAACAGGCTGGAGAGCTCTTGCAAGTTGGCGAATGTCGACGTCGGTGGACGGAAGTGGAGTCACGTAAGAAGACCGAAGTGTGGAGATTGCTTGCCCTATTTGAAGCTTCAACACTGAGTGGGAGGATATCGTCAAGCTGGAAGATCATCATTAAATTTATCTGTGTTTTTTTTTCTTTTTCTTGTTTGTATTTTGTGCAGGCTTTTCATCAAGAGCACCAAGAGTTTCAAGATTGCCAGTTGTGGAGCACCATTATGTCATCTTTATGTGAACATCACCAATTTTCATCATCATTAGCAGCAATATAGCTTTCGCGTTCATCTTCTGCGACACATATTCACGTTCAGCTTCTGCGACACCTATTCATTAATTTATTAATCAATGCCACGTTGTCGGACCGAATACCCTTACAAGGGTATTTGGCCATGCTTTTGCAGTTAACATAACAACGACACAGGCTACCATGATGGGGCCGGTCTGAAATGAAAAAGGTGTGCGCACTTTAGCACGATGCTTCAGCCAATTTCCTCGACCATTGAGGCCGGGGCAAATCGGTGAGAAACTTTTCGATAGTATGCGCGCGCTGTGATGGTTAGGATCGATAGTAATACCCTCCGACCGAGAAGGTCGTGGGGTTGATTAGATTAGTGTTGTATCGGATGTATCTACGACACATACTGAGACTTTGGCTGGTACCTATCTACCTACCAGTACTCGACATCTAGAAATGTCAATTTTGTCTTCTTCTGCTCGACCACAAGTACCCAGCACATGTACCTCTACTTGGTGTGGTACGGACCTACCTGCTACTTTTGCTTTTTCCGCTGCTCTTAAGTGGCGCAGGCCTATCCCCGCTACTGGAATGTTTTCCCACTGCAACCCTCAAATTTACGGCTTCAACGTAAGTACCGGCCCTTCGGGCCTTCCGATCAACCAAGTGTCCGTGCGGGTCACATACACACTCAAGCCGACAAGCACATAGACAGGCACGCGGACCAGCAAGCATATGCACATATAGACTTAGAAATGTGCGTACGACTAGCCCCACTACTGTATTTATACTAGGGCAGATCCTCTTCTTTTCGAAGTGGGAGCTAGCTCAGTATGTTTCGGACCAGATTGACAAACAAGAAACCTAGGGATCGAATCTGCCCCGACCCGAGCTAGCTCTTTTAACAGCCATTTCGTCAAAACGGATATATTATATTTTTTGAACGAAATTAAAATTGAGTTTTTGGGCCGAAATTTGGTTCAAACTTTTGGCTCCTGGGGGTCTGGCGTTCCTAGAACGTCGGACCCCCTAGATGTATCTGGTCGCAGCTTGAGATTAGATACATCTAGGGGGTCCGACGTTCTAGGAACGCCGGACCTGTAGGAGCCAAAATTTTGGACTGGATTTTCGATCCAAAAGCTCAATTTTAATTTCGTTCAAAAAATATAATATGTCCATTTTGATGAAATGGTTGTTCTTTCTTTTGCTATAGGAGAGTTACACTTAACCCCGACCCAGGGCGTGAGGGACTTGAACCCGCGACCTCAATAGTAGAGTAAGTTGGAGTTGGTTGGTTAGTTGAACTGGAATGTGGCCGAGACCTGACACTTGGCATGAATAAGACAATAACATCAAAATGACTCTACCACTACAACTAGGAGAGATACATTACTGTGTATCTGTGTGTGTGAGTGCGTATATGATTATGTATGTATTTGTGTGTGTGTGTGTGACTGATCGTGTATGATTATAGATTCCACGACATCTCCGTGTTGCGTCTATCGATAAGATGAGGCAAATCGTCTGAATCTACCGCTATAACATGGAAATATACATTGCCACTCTCGTTTGTTTGTGTGTATGCGTGTAAACCCCGCGACTGGATCGCGATATTTCCATTGATACGATGAGCTAAATCGAATGAATCTTTCGCTAGAACATAGAAGTATCCATAAACTCTCTTGATTGCTTCGGCGCGTGTGTATGTGTGTATGTGTGTGTGTGAGAGAGAGGGGGGGGAGGGTTACGTACCTGGGCCGCACACACGCTACACCGATAAATCCGGCAATTGCCTTGCCTGGGTCGAAAGGCCCGGGTAACCTCCTTAAGGTTCATTGCGACGGGGATAGATTGTTGTAACTATTGATCTTGAATAGGGAATGCTAGTAAGCGCGAGTCATCAACTCATGCTGATTACGACCCTGCCCTTTGTATACACCGACCGTCGCTCCTATCGATTGGTTGGTCTGGTGAAAAGTCATGATCGTGCTGATCTTGGCGGTAGTTGCTGAGGGTGTTGTGAAAACGTCGTCGGACTTTACGATTAAGAGGGAGGAGAAGTCAATTGCGCGGTAGAAAGGAGAGGATAGTGTGAGAAAGAGGGGGAGGAAGAAGAAGAAAGATGAAGAGAAAGACGAGGAAGAAGAAGAAGAAGAAGAAGAAGAAGAAGAAGAAGAAGAAGAAGCAGAAGTAGTGGGAGGAAGGGAAAAGAGAGTATCACGAGGGAGAAAAGATAGCGCAGCGGGGAAAAGGCGGCCACACAGAATAAGAGGAAAGGAGCACTAAGGAAATGAGGAAGAAAACAATCGATCTCGGAGGTAGAGGTAAGGGCGCAAACGGATGAAGAAGAAGAAAAAAAAAAAAAAAAAAAAAAAAGTGGAAGGAGAAGAGGTAGAAGGAGGGAAGAGTGAAGTTAAGAAGGAACTTACCAGCATGAAGAAAGAGACTTGGGGGATCATGTGCGATAGATCCGTCGATGCTGCCTATGGGGTCGTGAGGGTGGGCCGTAATCGCTTAACTTTGTTATAGTGCGGATTCATTCTTGCCATATCTCTTGCATGTTGTAGCCTCGACATGCTGAGCCTCGTGACGGATCGTGCGCGCAGCGCCACCATCGATGACAACGAGGAGAGAGTTTCCATCGATAGGAGCACCGCTCCACAGGTAAGTCTCAAACCCCGCGGCTGCCTTCACGATACTTCCATCGAAAACGATGAACACAAACGAGTGAATCTACCGCTATAACATTAAAATATACACTACTACTACGTGTGTGTGCTAATGTGCGTGAGAGAGAGAGATCATGTAAGTCTCGGATCTCGCGGCATACTCCATAGTACTCCCGTTGACAGATCTAGCAAAATGGAATGAATCTAACACTAGCAAATGAACGTATGCACTACTACAGTGTGTACTATGTCTGTGTGTGTGTGTGTGTGTCTGTGTGTGTGTGTGTGTGTGTGTGTGTGTGTGTGTGTGAGAGAGAGAGAGAGAGAGAGAGAGAGAGAGAGAGAGAGAGAGAG
>BFEA01000919.1:32663-48998 GCA_003427395.1 Chara braunii | reverse complement strand
GGGGCGGATATCACGGCCGGTATGGTTCCGCTTTTGAACACCGTGTCCTGGCTGTAGTGGTTACGATACTTGGCTCTTGAGGCCGAGGTCGCCGGCTCCAATTCGTGCTTGCACGGAGGAGGGCTGAGGCCCAGAGGTACTGATCCAATGGGCGTCGTTCGACACTCCTCGGAGCGTCCTTGAGCTCCGAGGACGAATCCTCGGAGTTTTTTTTTTATTTTTGGAGGCATCGTTCCACCTGTCCTCGGAGAGTAGCCCCGAGGATGCATCCTCGGGGCCGTCCCGCGGCCATTTTCATGAGATTATAGACGGCCACGAGGGTGTTGTCCGACCTCCGATTCGGGATGTCCGTGTGCGAGGCGCGGTGGTCCACCAGCCGGACGGCGGCAATACGTCACGGGCCGTGGAAAATAAAATTGCGAACGCGGGAACGGCCCCGTTTGAAATTCGAAATTCGAATTTTCTCCGCGCGGAACGATGGTGTGGCGGCGCACAGGCGGAAGAGCACATCGACTGGGGGACGAGCGCGCAGGCTTGACGTCGCGTTTCGTACTTCAACGGCACCGCACCGCCACCGTGTGTAGTGTGTTCGTCACAGGCAAAACGAAGCGGCGTGTCAGCTCCTGCGCTCGCCACGTGCATGCGAGCGGCGCTTCCGTGGTTCAGGGACGGAGGACTAACGCTCCCATCGCTGTGTAATTTTTGTCATCACGCCTGTCTTCCACACCTCGTCGTAGGCGTCTTCGGTCGTCGTCGCGGACGTTCATTCGCGCAGGTGGGTGGCAGTGGACGTTGCTCTTCCTCGTGGATGTGCGCAAATGGAGGGATGCGATGGGGGTGGCCGTGCTGTGTTGTCGCGGACGAAGAGGACGGCTGTCGCGGCGGCTGCCGTTGCCGTAGTCTGTCGATACGAAGCGGAGAGGGCGGTTGGCCGCATGAAGGCAGCGCTTTCCAGGCGACGACACAGGCTTCTGCTGCAGAGGGTGTTAGACGCCCCGGACTGCATCACGACTTCGGAGGCCGTGGTTCAGCTGTGCGCTGCAATCGGCTCCGGTGTGCTTCCCAGGGCGATGCCACGTTGGTGGATGAGGCGGAGAACTGGCGGGACTTGGGAGGATTTGCGGGTGTGCGTTGACGCGACGGATGACTACTTCCGGGAAAAGCTCCGCATGTCGAGGAGAGTATTTATGGAGATCACCGAAGCCTGTGCGCCTCATTTGCAACGACAGGTCACGTTTTACAGGGAGCCGCTTTAGCCGGATCAGATCATCGCGTACGCGCTGTATAGGTGGGCAACAGGAGAGTCGTACGACAACAACACATCATCGTTCGGCATTGGCAGATCATCCGGAGTTCGAGTTGTGCGCGATGTGACAACCGCGTTGTTGAGGGTCTACGAAGACAGGATATCGTGGCCGATGGGGGTGCGTAAACAGGTGGTGCTACGGGCGTTTCAGGACAAGGGCTTTCCCAACTGCCATGGCGCAGTTGACTGCACACACATCTACGTGGACAAACCAGCGAACGCTCCAAGCAAGAACTACTTCGACCGCAAGCACAGTTTCTCCGTCATTGCGCAGGTGGTGGTGGACCTGGATCTGCGTGTGCTTGACGTCTTCGTTGGCTACCCGGGCAGCTGCCACGACATTCGGGTGATCCAGGTGTCAAGTTTGTCGAGGCGCGCGGAAGAGGGGACGCTTTTTCGCGGGCCGCCTGTGACGCTGCCGGGAGGGGTGAGGACGAACGGATACATCTTGGGCGACAACGGGTATCCTCCTTCAGAATGGATAGTGGTGCCGTACGGAGGAATCAATCAGCACCCGGACAAGGAAAGGTTCGACAACAAGCAGAAGGCCGCTAGAGGTGCTGTGGAGAGGGCGTTCGGGAGGTTGAACGGGATGTGGAGGCTCTTCCTTCGGTCGCACAAGACGAACTTGGACACTCTACCGCAGCAGTTCACGGCCGTCTGCATTCTCCACAACATCCTGCTCGATGCTGGAATCGAGTTCGACGAGAACTTGTTATGGGAGGTCGACGAGAACGGGGCGAGGCGGCGCGTGGACCTGGGGATGCATCGTCCACTACAGCCAGTGACGATGCTGACATCGACGGACGCCGCACACGCGCTCCACAATGCCCTAGCGGAGCGAATGAAACACATCTGATCGTGCGTGTCGCACCACTCTGCCTCGCGTACACAGACAGAAGCCGTGTGCGTCCGTCATGGAGTCGCGAAGAATGACGTGGAGTTAGCTCGCAGGGTTTGCAGCAGGCGGACGGCTCGTTTGTAGGTGTTTGTTGTTGTAGTCGACGGTAGTGTGCTTCTCCAGGTCGTGGGTGCTCGGCAGTGAAGCGGCTCAATTGCCGTGGGTGATCGACACTGACGTCGCTGTTATTTTTTTTTCGTTGTTTATTGATGTCGTCCTTGCCGCGGCGGTGTTCCCGCGCAAATGCGTGGGCATGGGGATGGGTAATGTGGGGGTTTTCGGTGCTTGTTGGGTGGCGGCGCGAAGCAGGTTGACACCCCTCTATTTCGCATGTGCTTTGGATCGCTGTTTTGCTTCAAATTGTAAGATATTTGTATTTTTTTATATATTTGTGCGAGGTCGTCGTCGTGCGTCATGCTGCTGTCCGTCTTTTGACGGCACGTGTTTTCTGTCCACCACATGTAGCGTCTGTAATGCATTTTGTCTGTAGTACTCGGCGTTGGGTTGATGCTGTTGGTGAAGCTTCGATGTTGAACTGATGAGGACCACGTGCATGGAATGAAATGTAATCAACAAACAATTTTCTCGTGATGGGTTCATATTCTGGGAAATGGTTAACAATCCTCTTGTGATTTTTTCGATGGGTTCGTGCATTGTTTGTTTTCGTTTTTTTTTTTCTTTCCCCTTTATCTGTAGTGTTCAACATGAACAGAAGTTGTGGACGACATGGCGATGAGGAATAACAAGAGCATGAGAATAGAAGCTGTGGACGCGATTCAGACGATCATTAACGATTATCGTGAACGATAAACCCGCATACAACAAAAGAAAAGCATCAGTGCCTGAGCAATAAGAAGCATATAGTCACACGACGTTCACACAGAAACAGAAATGATTGCATAAAATTCGTTGAAGTACAGAAAAAGTTGTGGTGGTGACCGACTTTTCTCCTACCTATCCACACTCCCTCCCCACTACCCACCCTCCAATCGCGAACCACGAAGCACGAACTTATCCTGCCATTTGCGCAGTGCTGCCACGTGTCACCCCCAATATTAACAAACCCTTTTGTGGAGCACGACCAAAAAGTGTGCTCCAATTCCTAAAAGACTACATGAAAAAAAAGAAAAAAAAAAAACACAGGAGCCGCTCACAACACACGCAATACAGAGCCATCTGCCGACGTGGTGAGAGATGTTTCTGCACCTCCGCCTTGACAGACTGCTGTGCAGGACCTTCCACCTCACCTATTCGCCACACCCCCCACCCCCAGCACGTGGCAACACCCTTCCCACCTGTGCGCTACCGTGTCCACTTGAAGGCGCACACTTCCTCCTCTCGTCACCACCGTCGACGAAGCGCCGACGATGCGAACCAACCCGCTGCCATCTGCTCGAGATGACGTGTCACTTGCCATCATCTCCATCGTCGTCCGCCGCGGGCCCGCTGCCGATCCACCCGTGTTTTGCGGCCTCCGCCGCGTTCTTCAGGGCAGCGTTGTGCCCGAACGCCAACCCACAATCACACCATTCCGGAATGCATTGAGGGTAATCTCCCAGCGTCAGGTGGGCCTTCCCTAGACAATCGAGGATGAGGTTGGCGGAGTCCACCACGTGTCGGCGCCAGTTGAAGATGTACGACCCCGCTGCTATCATCGTCGGTTTCGCGACCATGGACGCGTACGACCATGCCTCGTAATGCGATCGGTCGTCGTCACCTCCCATGCGCATGATCCACATGACCGTGCACAACAACGCTCGCAGACTGTCCGCCAGCCTGGACAACCTCTCCTGTTTTACGCACCCGCCATCCGCCCACTGTCCGCACCAGATCGCATCTGTCCTGCACTCCGCCAACAGAAGAATTGTCGCCTCCTGCCGCGCCGCCATGTCGTCGTCTTCTGGGCGGTCCTCAATCTTCACCCCCGCGAACCACAGAGGCACGTCCATCTTCATCGCCAACGTGTGGTAGACGAGTGCAGGGGATACCACTCTCGACCATTCCAAGGCCTGCCAAACTGCTTGTGCGAGGTCCGTGGCGAAGTCGGCGGTCATGTAGGACTCTGCACGAGAGAAGCCAGTCGACCTCGACTGCGATTTAAAGATCCAACCGTGGATGGTGCGCAGCACTACTCTCTCCACGCTGCGCGCTCTGCGGAGAGCAGGATCACGCTGCGCCGGGTCGTCGATCTTGAAGCGCGACACGTCATTCGGCGGCATGATGAGCATCGGTGGCAGCTCAGCTCCTGCGTCTCCGTTGGCGATGGCGACAAAGTAGTCAGTGCATTCGCCTTACGCCTCCCTCAGAGGTTTCCCGGGACCCTGACCCCACAAAGCGTCGCAATCAACCCACAACTTGGCCTTCTCTTCCAGGTCGTCCTCCTTCGGCGCTCCCTTCCCCCTCGGCAGAAGTGGACGGTCATCATCGTCGTTGCCTTCCCGCTTTCCGTCTTTTCGGCCATCGTCACGGCCAACGTCTTCGACCCCCTCCCCTTTCGCACCTTCGACGACCCCGCCTTTAGCTGTGTGATCTGCCGCCGCCGCCCGACTGGCGCTAGCCGTCGTGTCACCCTTTTGCGCGGTCGCCATGTGCCCTCCCCTTGATGCCAACACGTGTTGCAGGGGGAGTGGCTGACGTGGCTGACCTTGGCCTGCCGCCAGCAAAAGTTGTCCCGCGACCAGCACGCCCGTGACGACAACACCTGCCGTGTTTGGGGTCCTTGGCACCGTCCCGGAAGCACCGCCAACAATGCTGCGTTTCAGTGCTTGCAGCTGCTCCCTCGCCACTCCATCCCGCCCGAAACCCAACCTTGTGACCCCTGTCGTCCCTTGCTCGTCCACCATAGCCACTTCGTCAGCGAGGAAGTCATCAGTTTGTGAGGAGCTGGCGTTATCGATGCGCTGCCTTTTCGACTTCGGTATGTGGCCTCTTCCTTTGTTGGTTTCCCCACCGTCGCCCCCCACGCCATCTTTCCTGCCCCTCGCAAAGGCGCCCCGTGGGGGCATCTAGTCCACAAATCGGAATCAACGACAAGGTAAACGAAGGTTGCCGGTGACGAAAGAGCACGCGGAAGAAGGACGCCTAACTGCTTCCAAGTGCTTCCACGTGGATGGAGGACGACGTGGATGATGCAGATGACGGAGCAGTGGTCGTGGAGCCGCGACGACGATGGCGATGGAAATGGAGATCGCGGACGACGAAACACGTTGGCGGAGGAGCACGTCCACGAACGATGACGTGGACGAAGGAGCACGTGGACGGAGGCTGCGTTCAAGTCCTTGAAGCGCGGCACGTGGGCGAAGAGACTTGTTTGATGCGCATGAAGGGGCATTGTCCGCGCAGCACGATGCGGGAGCGTGGAGCGGCGAAGCGGAGTTGCAAGCGCGCGACGACGAGCAGGTAGGCAGACGGTGCGAGAGGGGACCGTGGCTAAGGAACCACTGCGGTACGGAATGGCAGACGGAATGTCCTTTTTCTACGTACAACGATGTGAAAGTACACCGTGGACTTGAGTCCCCGTCCACTATAGCCCGCCCCTTTGTCGCTCGCCCATGGTCCATTTTCCTCCGCAAGCGCATGTCATCCCTCGCATTGCCAACATCCAAAGTGGGCGCGCAGAAGGACCCTGGCGGAGGTCGAAAAAGCCCGCCAAACCAACGACCCCCTCCCGCCCGAAAATCACACCCTTCTCCGAAACCCCCGGAGTTCGCCATCCATGCGTGTCGGCGACGCCTCACTACAACAGTCGTAATATTCTATAATCAGACGACGTAGTGTAACACCGAAGGACGCGCCGCGGGGCATGAAAGCAATCATACCCATTCTACAAAGAAATCATCAAATAAATGCATACTTGAAAAATAAAATTAGCCGTGCGGCCAAAAAGTAACCAGCCGTCTGTACACAACCTGCACATCTCGTCACTGCAGCACGCAGGACAATAACGGCACGCGTGGCGGGGAGACGTCACGATCGCTCGCGGATCACTTTAGCAATCTCCATAAGTGCTTCGCACATCATCAAGTTCGCCTGGTAGGCCTTAACGTAGTGTTCCTTGTGCACTTCAACCTCTCGCTCCAAAATGTCGCACTGCCTAGCTCGAATTGAGCACTGTCTCGTGCTCGCGCTGTCCACGGTTGTCGCCATCAAACTCCTGTGCTCCTTCATCACGTCTGCAATCGTGTCGAAGGTCTATTGTCTCACATTCTTCTGTTTGCTGCCCCCGCCAACACCACCGCCGCTCATAGAATCCCTCGTGGACCCCTGATCGTCGTCCTGTCCATCCCCGCCCCCCTCACTACCGCCGGATTCATTCCGACCTCCGCGTGGGCAGGGCATTTGAACACCTCCAGTCGCACCGGTGTCGGCGAGATTGGTGGGGTGTATGGTGTGATCGCTCCTGGTCATCGCCGCCATCTCCGAATACACACGCTCATCCATCCGGAAATCGAACCCCCGCTCCTTCCTCTTGCCTCGCGTTAGTGTGAAGAAATTTGGCTTCCCCGATTCTCCCATAAACTTGTGCACGGTTTTGAATTGCTGGTACAGGTTGTTCCATTTCTTCTCACAATCGACGACCTTTCTACTCGTCATCCCCATTTGCACCCGCCTCTTCTCCATGTCGTCCCACTTCCATGTCTTCGTCTTCCTCCTTCCCGTGGTGTGCGTGAGGCCGGCAAGATGCGAATCCTGGTCGCTTTTTGTCCGGATGAGAGCAATCATGTGCTCCACGGTCCAAGAATCCCGGCTTTTCGATCCCTCGCCAGCCGACCCATCTTCCACACCCTTCTTCCCCCTCCGCCCCGTTCGCGTTTCCGACAACTTTTTCGCGGTCCTCGACCCTCCCCGCTTTTCTCCCTATTGGACGAATCTCCATCTCCTCGTCGTCCTCCTCGTCGTCGTCATCGACCCCGTCGTCCTCCTCGCATTCCTCCGCAACTGCACCATCTTCATCACCTAATATATCGTCCGCCCCCACGGTAATCTTAGCCACCCCTCTCTTATGCCGGCCGTGCTCGCTTCACGCGATTGTCGTCGATGATCATCCCAAAACTTTCGACCAACAACCTCCGTTGCTGACTACTCTTCGTTTGGGCGTCGTCCATCCACTGTGCCACCTGCCGTCGTCGTTCTACAAGGAACTGATCCGCCAGTCCGCGTTGTCACTGGAGCCGGTGTGCAGGTGCTGCCCGAAGCTGGGTTCACGATAACGGTGCGCGTCACCTCCTCGGCACTCCCGGACCTCAATCCGAAGCTGAGATCCACCAGTCCTGCGTCATAACCAGCCGGGGTACGCCCCTCCAGCAGATCAGTGTACGTCGGCGTCGATGCCTGCCTGTACAGCTGGCTCCCCATCCAATCCTGAGTCGAACCGCTGCGCAGAGGAAGGGTAGAACATCGTGGGTCGTCGCCGTCATCATCACTTGGAGGCAACAGTATCTCGTGGGACGGCAGGTGGCTGTACAGTGCGGGGTCGTATGGCCGCCTGACCGCTTCTGCACTTCTGCACCGCTGACGTGACGACCCTGCAGCCCCAATGGACAGCGTGGTCCTCGTCTGTACCCTCTCCATCTTCCTGGCTGTCTTCGACGTTCGCCGCGTCTGTTTCCTCCCTGGAACGCGCACGAGGCAGCAAATATGGAAGACGACAACGGCAAGCAGCAGCACAACGGCGAGCACTAGCAAAGGCAGCCTGCGGTACAGGTCTGCCATGAACGACAGGGCAGCAGAAACAAAAGATGCACTCGCGCTGTGGCAAGCGCGGCGAACGGAGACAAACGGTGCGAGAGGGAAGACGCCAACGAATGAAATTCATGCAATCTCGAAGCTGGCTGCAGGAGGGCGCTTACAAAATATGTATTTTTCGACCGTTGTGGAGCACGCGGGAACGGCCCGACCACTGCCGGAGCCGGCCGAAGACGTCTGATGCTTGCCACTGCACCTCCGCCGGGACACCCGACGAACTGACAGGGCCGTCCCGCGGCGATCACCGCCGACGGTAAAACGACGAGGCCGTTACTCGACGTTTTGGACGCCCACGCCTCGGGATGTCCGTCTTCCGCCTTCCGGACCACCTCTGGACCACTTTCGACCTCCGTTGCCCCTTCGGTGACCGCCGCCGACACCCCGATAATCGCGGATCCTCGGGCTCCAAAGGACCTCGCGAGGTCCCTTGAACCCGAGGACGATTTGGCTGGGAAATCCTCGGAGCCCGAGGGTCTGTCCTCGGAGTGTTTTCACATTTCTGTTCCGAAAATCGGCCCTGAGGACAGGTAGAACGATGACGAAATCCTCGAAATCGCGTCCCCGAGGAGTGTCGAACGACGCCCAATGACATGGTGCGGTGCTTTCATAGTGTCATCAATTTTATTTTATTTTATTTTATTTTTAGGGCCCAAAACACCCTCACAATGCCCCACACAGCCAAATCAATTTGTTTTATTTAAAAAAAAATAATAGTGAAAAAACAATTTTGATAAAAAAAAAAATACAGGCAGGTGCCCTTTGACACAAACCACACAGCTGTGCAGAAAAAAAGAACCCCCGACCAGCCAAAACAAAAACAAAAACGGAGTTCCGGCTCTTTGTGAACTCCGTGAACTCCCACCGGTCACCTTTTTCGTGACCGGTGACCGGCTTGCGTTCACCGTGGCCCTGAACGGTGAATGGGGGCACAGCACTGGTTCATTGAAATCAAAAGATGTCACAATATTTGGCACACTGCATAGTATACTCACTAGTACCACATACCAGTGCGACACACCACATACCAGTGTGACACAGTAGAGGTAATCAAATGGTTTTTCATCGAGGCTTGATTTTTGGGCTATCCGATGAGAAAAATATGGCATGTTGTTTTTACAAGTAGGACAAACAAAATTAAATAAAAGGGTAACTTCGGCGCATTCACGAAAACAGTTTGTAATTGCATTCGAAAATGCCTTTTAGCAGTTTAGCCAGGGCCCGAGCTTCAATTGCAGTTGAAACTCGGGCTGCCTTTTCGTAGCAGTTCAGTCAGGGCCCTTGTCTATCCACGAACAGCAGATAAAAAAAAAAAAAAAAAAAGACATCACTTATGCTGTGATTGCGGTCCGATACAGGATGCTACAGTACTTGTCTGGAACTCAATGAAGCGTGGAATCCGCCCTGCCTCGCTGGCAGGGCGCTATAGGGACCTCACAACAAAAAACAAAAAAGGAAAACGACCTGTTTCATGTTCCTCACTTCCTGGCCAGATACATTCGTCAAAGCACTGGTGACCTGACGGCCTTCCCGATGTAGGTGGATTCGAAGTTCCTCGTTTCTTTACTTTTTTATTTCTTCTTTTTCCTTTTTCTTTTTTTGGCCTCCATCCCTGCCCCGAGGCCTTCACTTTTCGGAGTAGGCTACTCTTGAGACTTCGCTATTGCCTGTGAAGGGTAGTGCCTGCGAATCTCTGCTGTGGCCGAGAAATCTCGGCCCTGGCCAATCTGGGGTGTGGCCGAGACATCTCGGCCGTGGCCAGTCTGGGGTGCGGCCAAGACATCTCGGCCGTGGCCAGTCTGGGGTGTGGCCGAGACATCCCGGCCGTGGCCCAACCATGGGGCTGTTTTTCTTTTCTTTTTCTTTTTTTTCTTTTTTTTTTCCCTTTTTTTTTTCCTTTTTTTTTTGGGGTAACTAGGGCGCTGTCACGATAATGGTTTAAAATTTCATTCGAAACACCCCTTTCGCAGTTCAGTCACTGCCCGACTTCAACATTCAGTTGAAACTCGGGCGAGTGCACAGGGCACAAACAGTAGTTTCCTTCAGCAGATGAGTCATGCCACGTAGGCCGGTACAGTCACGGCCGTGAGTGCGCGGGAACCGGTACTTTTGGAAGTGGGTCCTTTTTTTTTGTGTTACCGTTGCTCAAGAGGAACACGCCGGGCTGGAGGTGGCAAGGCGAACAGCCGACGCCCCGCCAATCCCCCCCTCTCTCTCTCTGTCTCTCTCTCTCTCTCTTTCTCTCTCTCTCTCTCTCTCTCTCTCTCTCTCCGCCGTTCGCACGCGCGCGTGCGCGTCCACCATCCCGTCGCCCCCGCCCTCGGCGTTGTGCAAGAATCAAGCGGCCTGTGGGCCGTGGGGTTCAGCAAATTGCGAGGACCTCTAGTAGAGGTCCTCGCAAATTCGCAATTGATTTTTGTAAGAAAAAAAAAAAAACTGCACAGGCCAGAAAATGCAACTTCGTGCCTACTACAGCGCCTGTATCATGTTTGGTGTCATGCACAGCAGAATGCCAGTGTGTAACGGGTTTGTCCGTAGTGGCAGAGTCCCTTCCGCCCGCAGGTGTGTTCTGTACCCGCTTGCGCTGCCCCTCCGCCCTCCTCCGCAGTTTCTCCCCCCTTTCCCACATGCGAACAGTCTTGCCCTCCGCAAGATTAGTCAGGCCCTCCGCAAGAATAGACGCAGATTCCGCTGCCCTCTGCATGGTTTCAGGGCTTGAATGAGCACATGCATGGGGGCAGGTGCTAAGAACCGTGCTGCCGGCTCTTTTTCTGCCAGGGCTTGAAAGAGCACATGTATGCAGGCAGGTGCAAAGAACCGTGCTGCCAACTCTTTTTCTGCCTCTCATCAGATGGTAACGTGGATTCAAGTGCTTGGCCCATCAGAGCGGTACCACAGTGGCTGCTGCCAGGCGAAATTTGAAGTCATGACCGTGCGGCCCAAATGTTATTGGAAAGGGAAAGCAAAAACAAAAAAAAAAAGACACATGAAAAGTTGAAAGCCAAATAAAAAACAGGGGTAACTAGGGTGCAGTCACGAAAGCAGTTTGTAAATGCATTTCAAACTGCATGTTTGGAGTCCAGTACGATCCCAAGTTTCAACTGCAGTCGAAACTCTCGACATGCACAACAGTCGCAAGGCCGAGTTTGCAACTGCAGTCCAGTCCGGCATGTGCCTTTTTTTTTTTAATATCTCGGCCGTGGCCGAGGCATCGCGGCCGTGGCCCAGCCGCGCGACGAGATGCTCTCTCTCTTTCTTTTTTTTTTCTTTCTTTTTTTTTTTTTACCTCGGATGTGGCCGAGGCATCGCGGCAGTGGCCAGCCACGCGACGGTGCTGAGATGTTAAAAAAAAAAAAAAAAAAAAAAAAGTGCAAAACGAGAGTGAATCTTCCACTAGAACATGGAAAGATGCAACGCCACGAGGCCCCGAGGATGACACGCATAGGTAGGGAAATCTGAGAAGGAAAAACAAAAAAGAAAAAAAAAAGAAAAGAAACTGTGTTGTTTTCAGAAAAAAAAAAGAAAAGAAACTATGTTGTTTTCAGCACTGCATCCTCTAGGGCCTCTGCGTTGTTGTCAGCCTGTGTATCTCGTTGGGCCCCTGTATCCCCCTTGCACTAAAAAAATGAAATCATGGCGTGTTCTAGCCAAGATTCACTCTCGTTTTGCACATTCCGATCGTTGAAACTGAGAGTGAATCTTCCGCTAAATCATGGAAAGATACAGCGCCGCGAGCTTTTCCTTTTTTCTTCTTGTTTCTTCTTTTTTTTTTTGGAAAACGGCCTGACCCTCCGACGTGGATGACTAGACTGCAGTTAGAAACTCTGCCTGCGACAGCCACGCTACGGAGGAGTTTGGACTGCAGTGTAAACTTCAGAGGGGACTGGACTCCAAAACGGCAGTTTGAAACATATTTTCAAACTCTAACCCTGACCGCGCCCTAGTTTTCTCTAAAAAATATTCCACCATCTACTATGAGCTGTGTGACCACGCTTATACCAAATGGACCAATTTTCAGAAAGTAGGGGCAATGTCTCATTCACAAAGGAAGCGGTGTGTGAGTACGCACCACAGCTAAATCTCAAAATCGCAGTTGCAAAATTGCAGATTATGCAATTTCGCTATTGGTGTGTGAGTATGCCCTGACTACGCCATAGTTTTCTCTCTTCTTCTTTTCCTTCGGAATATCCTACATGGGATACAATGGACGTTGCTACGAATATCCCATCATAGTATCTGCCGTGCCGATGGCGGCAATCTACACAGATAGTGGATTCAACTTCACATTATGAAGCAAACACCTGAAACAAAATTGCAAATGGCTCTGCACAGCAACACGGGCAATGAATGATAACAGCATGATAAGGATTCTGCATCCGGTCGGTAAAGATGTCTAGGGGACGGGACACAATGTATATGGAACTCTGTACCCTGTTTCCAGCTGGTGCTGATCCCCACCAATAGATATTCGGAGCTGGCTGTGGGGAACTACTGTCGTGAGCTGC
This sequence comes from Chara braunii, assembly GCA_003427395.1. NCBI lineage: Eukaryota > Viridiplantae > Streptophyta > Charophyceae > Charales > Characeae > Chara > Chara braunii. The sequence goes on along the minus strand of BFEA01000919.1, from coordinate 36,544 downwards.
TTGTATCGCTCCCAAATGTAGGCCTCGCGGCTATTTCAAAAGAAAAAGAGAAAAAGAGAGCTCATTGATTAATCATAATTGCCTCCACGGCTAGGCTACCAGCCGGGCCGCCCGGGTCACCCTATTTTCCCGGGCGGCCGGCCATGCAAGGACCAAGGAAGGTCCCAGCCGAAAAAAAAAAAAAAAAACAAATAAAAAAAATCCGAAAAAAAACTACGTTATGCAGAAAAATAAACTAAACAACCTCTGCCTCAGGGTCACATCGAAAGGGTCACCCTACTTTCCCGGGCGGCCCAGCCGTGCAAGGACCAAGGAAGGGAAAAAAAAAAAAATCAAATCAAACAAATCCGAAAAAAAAACTATGTTATGCAGAAAAATAAACTGAACAACTTTTGCCTCAGGGTCACATCGAAATGCTTTACCAAATTAAAAACAAAAAAAAAAAACTTATTTTTTTATCTTTTTATATCTTTTTATATCTTTTTGGCCCGGCCGGGCAAGTGGACCCGGGCCACTCTGGTAGCCTAGCTCCAGTGGCGAAATCCAATGGTCCGAAATCCGCAAATCAAACTTAATCAATAGCTCCCTCGAGGCAGCAAACCTGCCACCTGCTGATTGAAAATTAGAACCCAAAAAAAATAATAATAAATAAATAAATAAATTAGAACCCTGACCACAAGGAAAATGCGACAGCAAGGCTGCGGCAACTGAAAAGCTCGCAGACGCAAACACAGCATGGTCAGTACAATGTACATCACATACATCCATGACCCGGTGTACCCAGTCACATCAACCATGCAGCCCTCCCCAAGCTGTAGCTCGAGTGACAGCCGTCTGCACAAACTGATCGTAGGCTGTGAAGACGACAGATTTACATAGTCCACAGTGCCACAGTATCATCAGTATGCCCCCCACCTGCACCCACTTCCTTAAATTAATTTGCAAAATTGCGTAAAGTGTTCTCGTAATAGTAGAAAGCTCAATGTACAAACTGATCGTCGAGCGTCAGGAAGAAAAGGGATCTGCGTAAAGAGATCATCAGCTGTCAAGATGACAGATTCTGCACAAGTTGATCCATAGCCGCGAAGAGGACAGCTGTTTGATTGTCGCCAAGACGACAGCTGTTTGGTTGCCGCCAAGAGGACAGCTGTTTGGACGCCAGCGCAGGTGGCAGCAGATCCACCAGTGTTCTGGCTTCACATCAGGCTCCCCAAAGTGGTAGAAAAGAGGTAGGGTTCGTGTTGTGGTGTTTTACTTTTGGGGGTACTAAGAGTATAGTCACACTAGGCTCTCACTTTTTGGGGTAAGAGTGTAGTCACACTAGGCTCTCAAAATCACAGAATAGCAAAATGAGCGGCCAATTGGAGTGCTTCGATTAGGAGGACTGGATAGGAGTGCTTCTATTAGGACTGGATCTGAACGCTGATTTGGGGATTCTGTGATTTTGAGTGCCTACTGTGAGTCTCGCCTAACATCAGTAGAGTCACAATTTTTTATTTATTTTTAATTATTATTATTATTATTTATTTATTTATTTTTTTAATGTTTTTTTAAGTCACAATTTTTTGGTGTGTGTGGTCTTTACTAAAAGGTGTTTGGATAAGAAAAAAAAGAAAAAACTTGGTTTAGGGTTTAGGGTTGGAGTTGGAATATGCATTTCAAAGTTCAAACTTGGTTTCTGGGCCCGAGTTTCAAATGCAGTTGGAACTCGGGTGAGGAGGAAGGCGTCCAACGCGGGGGAGTTCAAAACAGCACTCTACCGTCTTCGCCCGAACACAACGCATCCTGAAAATGAACATATGCAAGGCATGCTTCCGGCCCGATACAGTCAAAATCAGGGTGCGTTGTGTTCGGGGGAAGACGGTAGTCAGCCGCGTTGGACGGCCCAGCAGAGGCCCTCCCAGGATGACACAGGCCTGGAGGACCGAGACATTATCGGTCATCCAGGGTCTGCCTCAGGGCAGCCCCGCAGTGGGCGCTGCTGCGCCAGAGCATGCCCCCCCCCCCCCCTCTCTCTCTCTCTCTCTCTCCAGTGCTAGCTGCGAATGAATGTGGCTCAGGTAATGGTCGGATACATTCGAAATTCGCAGTCAGTCAGACTGAATTTTGAATGTATCGGACCATCGCCTGAGCCACATTCATTCGCAGCTACTGGTTTCTACCGTAAAATGACACGCGCACGCGCGCGCGCGCGCACACACACACACACACACACACACACACACAGAGAGAGAGAGAGAAAGAGAGAGAGAGAGAAAGAGAGAGAGAGAGCGCTGAAGCCGGAGCATGAGAGAACGGGCTAAAGCGGGGGGGCACCGGGCGAAGCCGCAGTGGGCAGCAACGCGCAGGCGCCATCTCTCTCTCTCTCTCTCTCTCTCTCTCTCACTGGTCTGTGAATGCATGTTACATTCGAAACTGTGAATTTCGATTGTATGGGGACTGTTACCTGTGCCACATGCATTCGAGCGACTACTGGAAAAAGAAGCACACACACACACACACACACACACACACACACACACACACACACACACACACACACAGAGGGAGAGAGAGAGAGAGAGAGAGAGAGGGGGCTGCAGTGGGACTGAGCTGCACGGGGGCAGTGGGCGGCAAGTCGCGGGCGCCTTCTCTGTCTCTCTCTCACACGCGTGCAAGAGAGAGAGAGAGAGAGAGAGAGAGAGAGAGAGAGAGAGAGAGAGAGAGAGGGGTGGCGGGAACGCCGGGAAGACCTCACCTACTTCCCGTCCGTTCGTTTTGTGAGGAAGATCGGACCCAGCCTCGACTGAACCTCAGGACGAAAAGTCCCGGTTGGCGGGGACGGTACCGGCGTATGTGGCTTGACTGAAGTGCTAATGAAAAACTGCCTTTTTGTCACAAAAGGGTGGCCCGAGTTTCAACTGAATGGAGAACTCGGGCAGCGACTGAAGTGCGGAAGTGCTGTTTTGAAAGAAATTGTGACCGCCGCCTAATTACCCCTTAAAAAAAGAAAAAGGAAGAAAAAGAAAGAAGGGAAGTAGAAAAGGCTAACAGACAACCGACCTACCTTGAAGGGAGGCTCGATTTTGTACAGCAGCGGCGAGAAGCCTAATTAGTAATCACACCCTTCAACATTCGATTCGTATTAATAATCCTTAAGGGATTGCTACCGAGTTACGGGTCCAATACCACGTCCCTCACTGAAAAACTCTCTCCTACATCTACGACAATCAACTCGCAAGAAAAAAATATAATAATAATATTAATATTAATATTAATATTAATAAGGTGATCAAGGTGGCTATTATTTTCGATGCCGATTTCTATGATCTGCCACACTAAGATCTCTCTCTCTCTCTCTCTCTCTCTCTCTCTCTCTCTCTCTCTTTGCGTTGACATTTTGTCAGGGCCTGGGGGTGGGGTGGGGAGGGGAGGGGTCCACAAACTGCTGCGCCGGCCTGAGAGGGATTCCCGGGTCTATTCTCGTCCAATCGGGGAAACACCAAACCGTAGTATCTCACAATTTCGACCCGTGGCCCTTCCAGTGGCCATTGCTCACCTCCGTAACGTTGCCTCTGCCCATCCCCTGACCAAACCACCTACGCCATCCACCCTCCCCGCTTCCCTCCCAGCCAATCCTTGCAGAAAGCGGAGATAGCCCGGTCGGCATCCCCCCACGAGTGAAAGCTGTCCAGTGTCACTTTGACCGCCTGCCACAGTCTAGATCAGTCATGATTGGGGCGATCTTGCTCACTGAACGACTGTGAGAGAGAGAGAGAGAGAGGGAGAGAGGGAAAGAGAGAGAGAGAGAGAGCTAAGTCATGTTTGGGGCGCTCTTGCTCACTGAACGATTGAGAGAGAGAGAGAGAGAGAGAGAGAGAGAGAGAGAGAGAGAGAGAGAG
>BFEA01000919.1:10921-31241 GCA_003427395.1 Chara braunii | reverse complement strand
AGAGAGAGAGAGAGAGAGAGAGAGAGAGAGAGAGAGAGAGAGAGAGAGAGAGAGAGAGAGAGAGAGAGAGAGAGAGAGAGAGAGAGAGGGCCAAACTTGTTCGTGCCAGTGCGCCCGCGGTTTTTGCCGTCAGGGACGCAGCGAGAGTGCGACAGCTGGATTGAATGCTCACTGTTCATTGCTTCTCAGTCATTATTACCTCCACCTTGGCCATCGTCATCCGCAGGAGCGACCCGGGCCCTGCATTCCTTGCGACACCTATAGATGAACAGTGCGACTACAGCTACGCCAACCACCACAGCAACTGTGGTCGTGAACGGTTTTCTCCAGTACCATTGCACTTTACTGTCGCCCGCGTCTCCGCAGCCTCCCATTCCATAAAAATGGTAGCAGTTGTGGAGTTGAGACTTGTTGATTTGCAGCTCAAAGATCTCGCCTTTGCTAGATCCCACGTACAAAGCCAAGATTCCATCCTCCTCGTTGAGGGCCAATGAAGTCCATCTGTCGTTTCCCTCCCACGTGGCCACCGTGTCCACCGTACTACTATAGTCGGTACACGGGCTCGTGAGCTTAATCCAACAAGCACGGCCCTTTCCGTATAAACCCCTCTGCTCCAGGGTGAATAGATTGCACCCATCGGCAGTGGAAACCACTGCCTCCAGATTCAAGAACATAACCTTCTCCGTCGGCGCATCTTGCAATGGCTCCGATCGAAGCAGGTCCTGTATATGCTCATGGGTGAACTGAATTGGAGTAGGAGACAGACACTTCACCGTATGTATAGTTGGTACCGTTATCTTCATTAGCAAACCCGGAGTAGTATACATAGCCGAGCTTTGCTTTGGGGTATAGTACGCACTCTCCTCCCATCCCCAACACATTACCTCCTTTGGGGGTCACCAGGTAACGACAATCACTTTACGAGGCAAAGCTATGTGTGCTGAATGTCGATCTAACGGTCGGCAGGTCTTCTCTCCCAAACTGCTGCTCTCTCGTTGAGCTAAGATCCGAGATGTCTCCACTAAGAGGGCATTCCAATTGCAACCTATGTGCGAAGTTCTCTGCGCCAGTCTCCTCGTCATGTCCTCCTGTGTGTGCAGAGAGAACCCTCGAAATCTTCTCTCTAAAATCTGCTATGTACAACCTGGTCCTTGATGGATCGAAAGCCAAGCTCTCCGCAATCCCCACCGTTCGATTGAGCGGAACCGATCTTCGGCTGCCGTTGGCGATGGAGACGAAGACGATGCTCGAAGTCCACGTGTGCTCAAGGAGTGCGTCTTTCTCACGCGTTGGGTAAGCAGCATATGCGGTGGCCAAGATGAGTTGCGATCCCGACGTGGAGATCTCCATGCCGTTGATGCGGACCATTGTGTACAGACCGACGCGACGGTCGGACAACATCGTGCCTCCCACAGATTGCGCGATCGGGGTCGCGTTAGTCGATCGCGGTCCGTCGGGAGCCAGACTCGACCACCAGTAGGTTACTGCTTCGCTCTCCATCGCCTTGCCAGCGGATATGGCGTCGTCGTCGGCGTCGTCGTCGTTCACGTGGCTCAGCTTCAGAAGCTCCGCCCTGCGAATCGAGACAAGCACACTCGACAGAGCCTCCGGCCTCGAAGAATCCACCGGACAGCTCTCCTCGAGAACGTAATAGATTGATCTTCCATTGCCGTCACCATAGCCGCCAGAGCTTTTCCCGCCAAAAACACTGCCAGAGCTATTCCCGCCATAGCTGGCAACACGCGGGGAGAAGACCATGTCTCGCACGATCGAAGCACACCATTCACGGTACCCCGGACGCACCCACCATTGTCTCACGGTTTCTGTTGACGCATTCACCACACATCGGTTTGTAGTAAAGAGGGAGGAGATCCGACTATTGTTCACAAGCACCACGCCCGAGTGGTTCTCCTCGTTCTTCCGCTTAGGATCTCCATCTACAAGTTCTCTTTGCTGTCTCGTTAGCACCCTTGAATCGGCTGAGTCGACGATTGGCGACGCAAGACCCAATCCTACAGGACTATACTTGATTAAGAATCGGTTTCCCCTGCTCGCATCATCACCGAAGAAGCCCATCATGACCATCATCATCATCATAGCCAGGGGATAACACCTGCTACAGCGAGGAATCATGATTCCACGAGGAATGGTGACCCGCAAGAGAGCCTTCGGGAATTCTGCGCGACTGTGAGACGAGATGCTCCCTGCTGCTGCGGCCCCGCGACAGACACCAGTGTCCTTCATTTTCCAAATAAACTAATTCTCAAAAAAAAAAAAAAAAAATCTCGAAATACCTGTACAGATCGACGGTCTCCAAGCTAACTGCACAGATCGCCCTATTTATAGCATCTTTTCCACCGCTTTCCAAATAAGCTTATTCTCAAAAAAAAAAAAAAAAATCTCGAAATACCTGTACAGATCGACGGTCTCCAAGCTAACTGCACGGATCGCCCTATTTATGCCTGTTTTAGGGGCATTTCACAGAAGAATTCTGTCTGCCTGTCTTTATGCCTGCTTGTCTGTTAGTCTCCCTTTTTTTCCGTTTGTCCGCCCGCGGTTGCTTCTTCCTTTCTTTGCACCACTTTGCTTATCTCCCTCTCTTAGCTTACCCGCCGTCCTCTCTCTCTCTCTCTCTCTCTCTCTCTCTCTCTCTCTCTCTCTCTCTCTCTCTCTCTCTGTCTCTCTCTCTCTCTCTCTGTGTCTGCGGGCGCGCGTATTTCGTTCTCTTGCTCCCTCGTAGGCGCCCTTCCTGCCTCCTCTCCGACCTTCCTATCTCCCTCTCCCTCCCCTTTCTTCCCAGCCTCCACCACCCTCCGTGGGTGTGCAGGTGGGGGTGCACGCGCGCGCGCACATCCCGGCATAGCTGTATGCTCGCTTCTGCCCCCGTTCCTCGATTTTGATTGCCTCTGTGACCCACTGTTTGGATCCCCTTCGCTCTGTGTCCGCCACTCAGGGTGTACTCAGACAAGCACTATGTTTTATGTATCTGACTGTATTTACGGGCCTGTCTGGATGCATGTGGACAGAATTCCGCACAGAAATAAGTAAAAATATCCTTGTCTGAGTGTGCCGTCAAAGCGCACGGCCAGGCAGTTGCACTCAATTACATACAGGAATATCCAGCATGAGCATCGTCTCCGACCTGCACAGGGTGTGTCAAAGATTGGAGTTCATAGTTTTTTTTCTTTTTTTTTTTTGGTTGGGAAAGCATTTAACTTTATTAGACCATTATAAAACGCGGTCGGGGACCTCACAATTCAAATCTCGTCCAATTCCTAAACAAGCTGCTCCAGATGTATCCTTGGGATAATTGGTAGAAAATCCCCCCAAAAAAAATAATAAAAAATAATTGGTAAAAAGATCCCACGCCAATACCTTTTCGGTTTTGGCCACCCGAAGTTAGGCCGTGTTAGGGGGTCTTTCTTGTTCTTCTGTCTTTCCTTTTTTTGGGGTTTTTTTCTTGCTATCCAGCCTTTTTGATGTCCCTGGTCTATAACGGGTATCTATTCAGTCTCTCGGAGTTTTCTAGGCTCTGATCTTTACGTGATTCGGCCCCCTTTTTTTCTGCCCCCCTTTACTCTCTTCCTTTCAGCACTTACGGGGAGTCTCACGAGAATTGGACATTTGTCTCTCGAAGAACTGTTTCTTTTTTTTTTTGTTTTTTTTTGAAAGAAGAACTGTTTCTTGGTATCAATTGTGGCTGACTGGGATAAGTTTTTTTTCCTTTTTTTGTTTCTCTCTTTTTCTCTTTTTTCATTTCCGCTGGTAATCTCTGCGCACCTTCTCGAAGCTTTCTCGGCACTTGGCAAGTGTTTTTTTATGCTCTGGAAGTGGTCTGTTCCGAATCTGGAAGTCTGTTCTTTGTGGAATTTCTAGCTGAACTTGGTCTTTGGGCCATGACCGGTACTTTCACTCGGCGGAATGGTTCTTTTCGTAGAATGGGTTGTAGTTTTTCTTTCATACTTTTGACGCGGCTTCATTTTTCTACTAGTCGATGGACTTCCTTTGTTAGTATATAGGCTAGTACGGTGATGTTCATCCTACCGGCTTTAGACCCCTGACCCCTGATGATCCTGGTAGAAGACCAGGTGAAACCGGTAGGGTAGTTCGCCATGCAGAGTTTTCTTGCCTTTGGTCATTTGTTTTTCATGATTATTCTTTCGAATTCAAGTCGCTTTCGGGGACATCGCTACTGGTCTTGTACTCTCTCTCTCTTTTTCTCTTTCTCTTCTTCTTCTTCTTTTCTGGATTGTCTGTGTCGGCATCTTGGTTGTCAAACCATCATTTTTTGTGGTGCTAATCACTAGCATACTTCAACTCACGGAGTAACCGACATAGAGGTTATACTACTGTCGTGTGGCTTCGACTACTCAACGTTACGATGGCAAGCAACGGAAATGCTAACATGGTGGCGGTTCGGAACTGTTACAACTGTGGACAGCCTGGGCACATCTCCAGATACTGTCCTTTTCCAGATAGGCGTCTCAACCAACCTTCTACTTCAACTGCGATTGTCTCCAGATACTGTCCTTTTCCAGATCGGCGTCTCAACCAACCTTCTACTTCGACTGCGATTGTTCCAGCCACTCCTTTGCTGACAGCGCCAGCGGCGACTGTTGGAGCTACCGCACCTGCTTATTCCAATCAGTACTCCAACGGTGGTGGTCAGTCTAATGGTGGCAGTTGGCTTGGGAAACGGGTGTTCACTTTGGAAGAAAAGGTCGCTAGGATTAGTATTAGACATGATGCAGAGGAGGCTAGAGAATGAGCAGAACGAGAGGACGCTGAGAAGAAGAAGCGTGAAAAAGAAGACGAGGAGCGATGTCAGCGTGAGAAACAGGAGCGTGAAGAACAGCAATCGAAGATGCACAAGGAGATGGGTGAAAAGTTGGATAAGGTGGTGGAGGCAATTGACGGGAAGAAGACTAACGAGGGAAATGAAGTAGCTATTCTTAAAGCCGAAGTCGAAAGACTAAGTTGGTTAAATGCAGGTGCCAGCACCTCCGCTACTATGGCACAACCGAGTAACGAGCACAAAGAGTTGGTTCGGCGGCTTCGCCGCGAACAAGCTGAAATGAAGGCTGCTGCCGACAAACATTTCTCATTGCTGGAAGGTGTTATCCTTGCACTTCAGAGACAGTGCGAGGACGCTGAGAACAACGCTGAAGTATGGCGGAACGAGGCCCTGCGTCCAGGGAATATACGCGGTTGCGTGGCTGTTGGGAGCACTCCAATTACTGAAGCAAGGGTTCGGCCTCGTACTACTCCCTCGGCAGTTCCTAGTGTGGCACGGCAAGTGGATGCACAGTTGAAGGGTGTCGTCGAAAGGCATCAGGCGGAGGTTGAGTTACTCAAAGAAATGCGACTCAAGGAGGTGAATGCTCGGAGAGAATCGGAGAAAGAGATTGAGAAGTTAAAAGAAGAGATGGCGAGACTTCAGACTGTGAAGAAATCGAAGGCCCGTGGGACTAATCTGAAGTCCAGATTGGACGATGCGGCATGTGTTTCCGCTAGGAAAGGCAAGGAGAAGGTGCTGGACAGTCCAGCTAAGGAAGCGGTCGACAGGGAAGCTTTCATTCGTAACGAACGGAAACAGCTACGTGCACTGAATAAAGAAGCAGTGGTGGCCATCTGCGAAAGAGAAGGTATCACTTACACTACTCCCGATCCCACAAAGGAAGACATTGCGCGGAAGAGGGCGTCCGTTGTTTTCGACGGAGAAGGCGAAGATAAGGGTGTTTCTGTGGTTGAAGTAACGGAAGATGGTGATGGGAACTCTGAAACCGGTGTCGGGCGTGATTCAGCTACTTCTTAGAATTACGCCCGAACGCGGCTTCTTCATGGCAATCTGTGCGTATCTGTTGTCAACTTCGATCTCTTTCATTAAGTTTCCTTCGTTGTCGCGAAATCAACTTACTTCTCAGCCTTGCTCTATGTGGTCTGATTCTGTTGGGTTGTATTCCATGGGGTGATAAGTTGTCTAGTTTTCTGGTGCACGGACGTTCTTTTAGAAGGGAGGATGCTAATGAATGGACTTGACCGATTGTGTACGCTCTTATCTCGCCTTGGACTAGGCATCTCTATGTTGGAAGCACCCAACGCGACCTTCATTCGCGTTGGAGGGAACATACATATCGAACCTGTCATGTAAACGCAGTTGAGAAGAAGAAGCGAAATGAGAATATGTACCGATGGTTGAAAAGGTGCGGTGCACATACATATGTTGCTGTCCCTCTTTGTAGAGTTTCATCCAAAAATCTGGCTGAAACTGAGAAGTATTTCACACGGCTCTTATGTCCTGCTCTCAATACGAGGGACAAACCCAGGCAAAAACGAAGATGTCGGCCTGGTTTGAGAGAACGCTTGAGGAAGAAGAAGAGAGACGGTGTTAATGTTTCGGATGGTTCGAGAACGAGTGGATCTATTGTTCTTTTCCATTCCGGCTCTGGCGTTGTGTGTAATAGCTTGCTCAGGATTTTGGAAGACTGTAGGGTGAGCGCGGTATGTCGGACTGTTGTTCACTGTTCTGATGGGGATTGAATCGTTGACCGATGGAAAGTGGTCAAACGACTATTTGGTGGAAGTCTGGTCCCTTGCGTTTTCGGGTCAGTTGAACTCAGGTTCGCCCGTGCGTGGATTAAGGGCGGCGTAACTCTTACTTTTAACTCCATTGTACCGTTCTTAAGTAGGACTCTGGCTTTGAAAGCTCCACTTGCTGGTTTGGTCAGTAACCCTTAGAATCGCGGTATTCTTCATCTGTGGAATTTCGATAAGCTTGTTGCTGCCTATACCATTGTACGAACTTTCAATGAAAAGCGAACTCGTTTTCGTTTGCGTTGTATTCTGTCCCAACACTGTCTGGCACGTTCTGGGGTGCATGTTCGACAGAGATTGGTGGTGCGTATCGTGTATGATGGGAGTATCTGTAAGGCTAGTGTTTGAAGGCTGTGTGTGCGGATTCTTGACAGTTAGAGATCACTGATGCATGGAAGGGTATGCTAGCCCGACGAATGCGCATTGTTTGGTGTCGGAACAAAACTGTGGGAGACTACATTCGTACCTTCACCGTCCTTCAGGAATTTCTCAAGACTGACTAGTGTCACGTGTAGTTGCACCGACTCCGATGCCTCCTTTCCACGAGATAACGATCATGTTGCTTTCCGTTTGAATGATCGTTCTGATTTTCCTATATGGATGAGGAACGCAACAAACATAATGTGTCCGTCACGTATTGGATTAGTAGGGGCTCTTCATAAACAGGTAGCCTTTGCTTTCTCTTCACATCCCTCTCTTCCCCCTGTCAATTCCTCTTTACTCACTTCGGAAAGTCTGCGTGATTGTTTTCTGCGAGGAGATGCATTGGGACAAGGTGCGACGGTTTGTGAAGATGATTTATTTTCCCTTCCGTCTAAGTTGACTGGGCTTGTATGCACTCCGCTTGACCATAACTTGGGCGATACGTTCGTCTGTTGTCCACTGATCTATGAATCGGGGATGAGGAAGTTGTTTTTTGGAAACCCTGCGTTCATCGCATGCAATAAGAAGGAGAGTCTTGTGTTGGATGAATGTCGGTGTGAGTACAAGAGAAATGATCTGCAAACCGTTGGGGCTTGGAAAAAGAGTGGTAGCTTTGGGAAAGCCTACTGTCTTCCCAACCACAAGGATGTCTCTTGTTGGAGACCAATATGCCCGTCGTATCCAGAGTGTTCTGCGGTGGGAGGAAGAATCGTGTCCAAAGCTGTCAATGCGTTACTTTAGAGTTTGCCGTCAGATTCTAACTTCAACCTCCGGAGTGCTGATGGTTTGTTGACACGGCTTAAGGAAGTTAATAAAGGTCTGACCAAAGGGCACAAGCTGGTAGGAGCGTCTTTCGATATCAAGGAAATGTTCTCAAATCTCCCACATGATTCCATTTTAAGGGCTCTACGATGGGTCATAGACTACTGGCAGGATCAGGGTGTGTCGGCTGTTGCTGTACGCAAGCAAGGTAAGGGAGCAAAACTCCTTAAGGGGGCTATCGACATTGGGTGGAAAAAAAATACTCTCTCTAGTGTCTTTGACTTTATCTTTTTCGAACTCAAGCATACCTTTGTCTCTGTTGCCGGGCGACCCTTGCGACAAGTAGAGGGTATCCCAATGGGGAAGTCTTCTAGTCCTGGTTTAGCTTGCCTGCTCTGCTCGTATATTGAATTTGTTTTTCTTAGTAATTTGGGTGCTGATCGAAAACTTTTCAAGGGGGTTAGACTGGTCGACGATGTCTCTGTGTTCGTACACTCTATCAAGAATGACCTGCAAGGACAAAGAAGACGAATGATCTTATCCAAAGGTTAAGCCAATGCTACGATAGCAATCTTGTCATGGAAAAAAACCAGTGAGGATGTGTGGTGGGACTACCTCTGAAGTGTTCTTAAGATTTTCGAAGGAAAAACGGGTGTGTTGTGTTTTCTTATAATTAAGAATCAGAGAGGTGATGTTAACGGTAAGCTGGTCTTTGAGAATATTCAGAGCTTTGTGTCATGTTCTGGTAGACAACAGAAGATGGCAGTTCTCAGTGCCTTCTTTCACCGGGCTAAGACGTACGCGCCAGTGAAAGGAATGGTTTTTCCGTTGCTCTTTGCTCTCAAATGTACGCTATGGAAGAGGGGTTATCCGGATGACTTTTTCGACTACGCTTTGGTTAACTTCTCCAAGAAATACTGTGGACTCTGAAATGAGTGGCTACAGGTCCTGACTGAATGGGGTCGCTTCTTGGTTTGATTCGGGTGTCTGAGGTGCCTTGTGTTAGGGGGGCTTTCTTGTTCTTCGGTCTTTCTTTTTTTGGGTTTTTTTCTTGCTATCCAGCCTTTTTGATGTCTCTGGTCAATAATCGGTATCTATTCAGTCACTCAGAGTTTTCTAGGCTCTGATCTTTACGGGATTCGGCCCCCTTTTTTTCTTCCCCCTTTTACTCTTTTTCTTTCAGCAGTTACGGGGAGTCTCACGAGAATTGGACATTTCTCTCTTGAAGAAATGTTTCTTGGTATCAAGGGTGGCTGACTGGGATAAGTTTTTTTTTCTTTTTTTTTTCTTTTTTTTTCTTTTTTTTTTCTTTTTTTTTCTTTTTTCTTTTATTTTTTGTCGGTAATCTCTGCGCGCCTTCTCGAAGTCTTTCTTGACACTTGGCAAGTGGTTTTTTATGCTCTGGAAGTGGTCTGTTCGGAATCGCGAAGTCTGTTCTTTGTGGAATTTCTAGCTGAACTTGGTCTTTGGGCCATGACAGGTACTTTCGCTCGGCGGAATGTTTTTTTTCGTGGAATGGGTTGTAGTTTTTCTTTCTTACTTTTGACACAACTTCATTTTTCTACTAGTCGATGGACTTCCTTTGTTAAACTGAGTATATAGGCTAGTACCATGATGTTCATCCTATCGACTTTAGACCCCTGATGATCCTGGTAGGCGACCAGGTGAAACCGGTAGGGTCGTTCGCCATGCAGAGGTTTTTTGCCTTTGCTCATTTGTTCTTCATGATTATTCTTTCGAATTCAAGTCGAGTTCGGGGACATCGCTACTGCTCTTGTATTCTCTCTCTCTTCTTCTCCTCCTTTTCTTCTTCTTCTTTTCTGGATTGTCTGTGTCAGCATCGTGGTTGTCAAACCATCATTTTTTTTTGTGCTAATCACTAGCATACGTTTGGTACTACCGGCCCAAATGTCTTCAGCCTGGGTAAAAGGCGCCTTTGCGCCGTGGCCACAACTCTGTCGGCCTAGATTTACCGGTTGATGAATTGGGCGCTGTTTTTGCGCCACATGCATGAACCGGTAGGGCCCTTCCTTTTCAAAATACGGTACCTGGGCCTCATTCTTCCCTTCAGCGGTACCACCCTCGCCCTCTTTTACGTCAAAATGAATCTGGCGTTGTTTATGCGCAAGATTCATGATCCGGTAGGGCCCTTGGAGCGACAAGTGGGCCTGTAGTACCCCAGATGGAAGACATTGGGCCGGTAGTACCAAACACCTGAACTTTGGGCGGCCAAAACCGAAAAGGTTTTGGCGTGGGCACCTTCTACCAATTATCCCTATATCCTTAGCTACCTGGAAACCGGGTTCAGGGTCCCATTAGGCTGAAAACCAAAGTACTTTCCAAAATTCTCACTTGAAGCGCTGTGAAAAGAAAGGGCGTTGTGCTCCCGCTTCCGCTGTCCCTAATTTAAACCAAATCTGCTAGCTCTATTGAGACTTTTAGCTTTGAAGTCCTGAGAAGTCATGAATCTTATGTCCAAAGCGGGTCTTTTCTCCTTATGAAATGCTATCATCATTCCAGAACTAACACGATCTCTAGTCTGTAGGCCTTAATCGCACAAGCAAGGAGTCAACCAGAGCTTACCTTCCAGGGTAATCTTACAGAAACATACGAACGAACAATGGCTCGAAGCCCTTACTGACAGCTCTAATACTCATCCTATTCAGGCCCCAATTGCTGGAAACTGGGTGCAACGTCCCCTTTAAGCAAGCTTATCCAAAAAGAAATTAAACTTGAAGCATAGTAAAAGAGTGTCAGTCCCCAAAGCCTAGCTCATACAGCCTTGAACTAATTACAGAATTTAACGGCAGCGGACCTACATTGGGCTAAATTACACCCAATACAGCCCTCCTCTGCGGATATTTGAAAGCGACCTACCATACTCCAAAAATATCTGTACTTCAGAGACACAGTGAGTTAAAATGCTCAAACCAAGGCCTCTATCTGCTTCTAAAACAAGAGGCCTCTGGTAGGAATTATAATAATTCTGCAAAAAACCTTCCTAGGAAACTCAATCTTCTTTCCTTACCCAGGTACCTCTTAAAACAACCATCCAGAGACTTACAACTTTGCTTCTGGGCTGATCGAGGCCAGAAAATCTTCACCGGTCCAAGACCATAGTTCATAGTCGAAAGAGACTACTCCCTAAAATGGAAAAGAGGGATCACTTAGGGCTTAAAGTTTGCACACCACACTCGAACTGTGAAAACGACAAAAACGTGGCTGGTGCATCTGGCCATGTTATGTCGTGAAGTGCATTGTCATTTTGCACATTTCGAGAGTGGGGTGGCTATGGCCTTAAAATACAGAGACCTACGGGTAGCAATGAAACAAAAAGAAAAAAAATCCAACTTGGTGCAACAGAAAAACTCCTATAGGAAGAGACAAGAGTTTTTTTTTTTTTTTTTTTTTTTCCCGAAATTGTATTTTGATTAATAGGGCACAGTGCCCAAGGCAATTACATAATCAAGCCAAGCAAAAACAGGGACGACAGGTTGTCCTGCCCCACCAGGAACTCGGAGCCCCATCCCCGCACACAAAGTCTCCACACTCATCACCCTTGCAGGGCATGAGCCCTGCTACGAAAACAATCTCTATCCCACTCCACACTCTCTATCCTAGCGGCACCAACCCTGCCACAAAAGCAGACTCTATTCTCACTACGCACCAGATGCTTTCCATAAGAAACAATTTGTACTTTCTACTCCCAGCAAGAATACCTACACGAAATAGAAGCTACCAAAACTCACGACACTTCATTTGAAGCAGAAGCACAACCTCTCCGGGAACTTGAAGACTCCCCAGCAAAACACAAATATCCTAGTGTTTCCACGTCATCACCCACCGCGAACTGGACGCCAGCCAGCGACAGAACAAATTAGGGTCGCCCGCCTATCTTAACACCACTGCGTTCATGGTTCAAACCCAACATCGTATAAACCCACACCCATCTCCCACCGAGCATCGAACCTGGCAGCAGCAACAAATGAAATAGGGTTGCCCACCTATAAAATCAGAGATCATTTTGTTCGAGCAGGGTATATCTAACCAACTACCAACATCTGCAATGAACCCAAGTCATGAATACGAATGTTGACAATGCAAGTCCAGATTATCGAGCCGCTGATAGTTCCAATAATCAAACAATATCCAGAAATAGAGAGGTGAGATAATCATACAGAGACGAAGAGGAAGGAGGGAGGAAAGACAAGGGAGAAGAAGTCACAATGCCCACTCCTTCTTCGGGCTCCTTCCTTTATCGCCACCTACAGTAACCAGTAATCCGAAGACATATCGAAGTTCTGTCACAATGTGCCATGTAGCACCTTATCAGACCATAATTAGCGTTGGAGCCTCGTCAACATGAAGAATCCAGATACGTATCACAACCTCCTCACAGTCCCGATCTCCTCCATAAGTGATGATACAACAGCCTTGATCTCTCCTTGAAGTGATGATGCAATAGAACAGCAATGATGGTCCCTTGGACCCGGCGATGTCACACGTGGCAGGAGCCACGTCAGCAGCAATGCGTGGCAGCTGCCACGTCAGCAAGCCTTGAAGACAGTAGCTAGCCAGTCAGCGCACCAGCCAGCAGCGCTCTGCTGGTATCTCGCCAATGCCAGCCTAATGCCAGCGCTCGTCCAGCATGGCAGCGTCAAGTCAACACTGCGGAGTCAATGCGTTGAAGCAGCGTCAACGCACGACAGCCAGAATGAATGTCAAAGCCAGGAGAGTCAACCTTTTGTAGCGTTGACTCGGGGTCTGAACCCCGGCTGCTGCAAATGCCCGCCGTCCAGATCTTGACTCTGATGAGGGTCTGGATCGATCTGAATTTGTACTTTCTTCGGCCTGGATGCATGTCTGGGTACCTGCGCACAACAATTGGATGTATCCAACCAAGGGCCTGGGCGGGGTACCTTGACTTTGATAGTTGACTTTGACTCTTGAATTTCCTGAGTTTAGTGTTTGGTCCCACAACCAAGCTCGGCCTGCTCAGGCCTGGGCATGTGCTGGTCACACAGCCCGGTGCAGACCAATTTTGGTCTGCAAATTCTTGGGGCTGGTTTTTGTGCCCTAGCTACTTCTGAAGAGGGTTACTGCATTCCTGCCGACCTATTTTCGAGTTTCACCGCAGAAATATTTATGACCTTAACCCTCGTTCATAGGCAGCGACAATGTCATGAGCAGTTTTTATTAATTCTCTTTTACTGAACCATCGATCTTCTGATGGTTGTTGGGATTTGAAACATACCTTGAACTGCTTTTGAGGACGTCCGCGAGCGCTTGTAGAAAAAAACCCGTGTTCTATGATTTTTTCGACTTCATAGCTTTCGTCCATTGATGGTGGAATCATAGAGGGTCTGTTAGGAAAATCATTTTCTTCTGCATAAGGCAATAGTTTGGACGCATGAAAGACAGAATAAGTCTTAAGATGAGGGGGAATATTAATGCGATAAGACGGTCCATCTGCATCCCTTATGACTTTGAGAACTTCCCAGGGTCCGAAATAGACAGGCAGGAGTTTCTGAGACACGTCTTCTTCTAGTAAAAACTCTTTAGACTTGACCCAAACTAAATCACCTACCTTGAATGTCGATGGTCGGCGATGCTTATTTCCTTGGTCTATCATTTGCTCTTGAGCTTTTCTTAGGTTCTCTTTCACTTTCTTAATGTCTTCTTGAAACAATACTGCATATTCACGAGTCCCTGGCGGTAGCCTGAGAAATTGGTCCCGTGTTAAGACGTCAATGGGACGCTTCGGTTTCCACCCCTTGTGTAGTGTATTGGGTGTACGTCCAGTTGCAGTATGAACACTGCTATTATATGCACTGGCTATTTTGGTTAAGTTCTTGTCCCAATCGATTTGATCGGGTCTTACATACATATGCAAGAGTTGTTGGCACATGCGGTTCATCTGCTCACTTTGCCCATTCATTTTAGGGTGTCACCCTGACGACATGGTCAAACGAGTACCGTATGCCTCCATCAGCTTTTGCCATGGTATACTTGTGAATCTTGAATCTCGATCAGACACAATACATAAGGGAAACCCATATTCAGTTATCCATCGCATCTGAAATTTTTGAATCACAAGTTTAGTCCGTGTTTCAGCAGGTAAGAAAACAAACATAGCATACTTAGAAAAACGGTCAACAATAACCATCACTTGACTATTGTCATGGCGGATCTTTGTGAGACTCATGAAGTCCATTGAGATAGACTCACCTGGTTCACTTGGAATCGTCAATGGTCTCAGTAGCCCAAGAGGGTCCTCGTGTGAAGGTTTGTTTCTCTTACACACCAGACAGGTACGAACGTAGGTTAGTACATCTTCTTTTAGTCTCTTCCAATCGAAGCGTTCTCTGACCTCAGCGTAAGTTTTCTTGAACCCAAAGTGCCCCTTGAAGTCGTGACATTCCCCAATCACCAGACTTTTGCTTTCTTCTTTGTGAGGGATACAGAGTCTGTGTTCAGTTTGGTCAATCAAGAAAAGCAAACCATCGACTATCTTATAGTTGGGAAGTAGAGATGGATCTTTGATAATAGTGTCAAGGATAGGCTTCCAGATAAGATCACTAGCATACCCTTGGCGAATCTTTTCTTTCAAATCACTTCGCAAATCCAAATAAGAGACAATAGTTCCAAAGAAGTCACTTCGCCTGGACAATGCATCTGCAACCACGTTAGATTTTCCTTTGATAGTTTTCAGCTCAAAGTCAAAGGTATCAAGAAAAGCAGACCATCGTACCAGTTTGTAAGAGACCTTAGGTTGTGTCTTTATCCACAGCAAAGTAAAGTGGTATGAGTACACAGTGAAGTGTCTGCCTAACAGGTAGTGCTTCCAGGTTTTCAGTGCACAGACTAAGGCATACAATTCTCTTTCATATATGGAGTTGACAACTTTTTCATTGGGTAATCGCACAGACATAAATTCGACTGGTCTGTAACCTTTGCCATCATTTTGTTGAAGGACTGTGTCAATTCCATACTGACCTGCGTTAGTTGTAACAGTAAAGGGAAGAGATGGGTCAACAACTTTGAGAACAGGATAGTGGGTTAATGCATACTTTAGTTTCTTAAATGCAGACTCACAGTCTTTATCCCACAACCATATAGTTCCTTTCTTTAGCATTTTTGTCATTAGTGCGGCAATCAGTGAGAAGTTCCAAACAAACTTCCTGTAATAACTTGCCAAACCAAGGAAACAATGCAAGTCGGTGATAGACTAATGGTGTGGTCAATCCCTAATTGCTGAAGTCTTCTTTTCTTCAGGCCTTAGACCATCTTCGTTCACTATGTGTCCTAAATATAGAACTTATGACTTAGGAAACTCAGATTTCTTCGGGTTCTGTTTGAAGCTACCTTCTCGTAACTTTCCTAATACAAGACGAAGGTGTTTCTCGTGATCTTCTAATGTTTTACTATACACTAGAATATTATCGAGGTACACAATGACGAACTGATCCAACCATTGATGAAATAATTCATTCATTGACCTTTGGAAGGTCACTGGGGCATTTGTCAATCCGAAAGGCATTACCACGAACTCTTAGTGACCATACCTTGTTCGGAAAGAAGTCTCGTGTTGATCGGTGGGTTCCACCTCGATCTGGTGGTACCCAGACTTCAAATGAATCTTGCTAAAGTACTTGCAGCCCTGCAACTGGTCCAACAAATCGTCAATACGTAATAGGGGTTCGACATTTTTGACAGTGACAGAATTCAACCCTCTATAGCCAATGCAGAGACGTAACTCACCTTCCTTTTTGGGCACAAACAAAACAGGAGCGCCGTAAGGAGAAGAGCTAGGGCGAATCCATCCTTTCTCAGTTAGGTCCAGGAGTTGTTTTCTCAATTCCTCAAGTTCCCTAGGAGACATTCTATAGATGGGGCCCTCAGAAGTCTCACTACAAGGAATGATCTCAGTGTGC
Organism: Chara braunii; assembly: GCA_003427395.1. Taxonomy (NCBI): domain Eukaryota; kingdom Viridiplantae; phylum Streptophyta; class Charophyceae; order Charales; family Characeae; genus Chara; species Chara braunii. The sequence continues at coordinate 15,528 of BFEA01000919.1, read as the reverse complement.
TTAATGACACGCTCAGTAGTTCTCGTCGGTTCCATTGATAAGTCTTTATACTCAGCTAGGAGTTTCTCAATCAAGGGTGGATAGGAAGTAGAGGTCTCGCCAACTTGCTTCACTAGGTCCATCATGACTTTCTGTTCCAGTTTCTTCTTCGAAACCATCGAACAAAAGGTTGGGTAACTCATGCAACAAAAAGACAGACTAGAGCCAGAGTCAGACTTATGATACAATTTGATGGTTTTCATTTCATTTTGTGCGTCCTACGGCTGCATAATTTTGTCCTTGAACTCGATATCTGGGTAGGCTTCCTCATGTCAATCCATCACAGAATCATGTCAAACGACAAATTATTTTCAACAAGGAAATAAATTTCATGCATTATCTTGTTCTCGTCCGTCGTACGGAAACAACACTTGACACAATCGACATATTGTGAAACAGTGATCGTGTTTTTGTCAGCCAGGATAGACGTGATAGGTCGATATAAGTTCTTTACCTTCATTCCGAGATGCAATTTGCAGATTGCCTTCTCGGATATGTAGGACCTTGTAGATCCTTAGTCTAACAGTGCACCCGTGCGTGTATATGCAATTTTTACATCCGCGAGTAATAATTCACCCTTAGACTTTGATTTCTTTGCCCATGAGCTTCGTAGTGCCAACAACTCGTTACCAATCTCGTCAAGGGAGTCGTCCAGAGAGACAAAACATAAGACAGGTTCAGGGTGTTATAAACGAAGGGCAGAAGAAGATACATCCTCTGCCATACGAGTCGAAGGATTGAAAGGGTTAGTAGGCGCCTTACCATTCTCAATATCTAAACCCTTCAACTCAGTAGGAGCAGATGCTACTCCTACTGGCGACTGGCTTTTGGGTTCCAGATTAAAGGGCACCATGCAATCACATGCCCCGCAACCCCGCATTTCAAGCATTGCCCGTTGTTCATCTGGCATTGCCAAGTCTTTTCGTCGATGTCCATTTTCTCCCAGGGTTTTTCGGCTGCAATACCGGGATGGTCCGGGAATGAACGCGGTCGCCTCCTCACTCCTGGTCGTGGTCCTCTCTTTTTTACCATGGCGGCAGTGACGTCCCCCTTTCAGGACTCACGCCGCTTGCCATACCCTCGGCCTCCAATGGCGACTTCTTCACAGTATCGTCGTCAAAGACGACGAGGGTGTGGTCCTGACACTTTTGGCGCAAGAGTACTCGCTTACCTGTTCCTGCACCTGCACCACCACCATATTTCACAACAGATGCATAAGTGTGCTTCACCTGAGAAGTCATTTGCTCTCTTTGTAGAGCCAAATCCCGAAACTGCCTATAGTTATACTTAACTGACTTTGACTCCGCCACAAGCTGACTACGCACGGACTCGGGCAGAGCTCGGGAGTATATGTACAATATCTGATTGTCTTGCAAGTTCAGTCCTGGAACTTGCAACAACCGGTCAACCTCCCTGGACAAAGCTTCCACCGAGGTCCAATGTTTTTGTTCAATGGTCGTGAGCTGGTCGAAGGCCTTGTCAGCCGTCGTCTTGTCAAGGAAACGTTCCTTGATCTTCCCTAGGAACTGTTTCAGATTCAGTGTCCCAGCCCATTCCCCAATATCACCGAACCTGGCTGTGTTGGCTTCGGCCAAAACCCATTCCTTAGCCTCACCCCCTAGACAAGAAGTAGAGAAGGCTACCTGGGACTCAGGCTCAACAGGGGCCGTGCCACAATAGGTCTGTATCTCAGCGATCCACAATAACAAATTTTCATCCTTTTTATTGCAGAATGTAAAATGCAATTTTATTTTGACTTTATCTTTCTTCTTCGGTTTTTCAGGTTGTGCAGGGCCCTCTTTCTTTCCTTTCGGGGACCCTGGCGGTAGACTCGGCGGATCCACAGGTTTTCCTTTGTTCTCTTCGGATTTCTGTTCTTTCTTCTCGCCGGTTTTCACTCTGAGATGTTCTATGGCAACTCCCATCAGTTTTTTTGGCTTCTCTTCGGACTTCGTCTCAATCACCTTGTTTTTTCCTTTTACCAGATTGGTGACAGTCTACAAGCCTGCGGTAAGTTCATCAATTCGCAGACCTTGCTGTTCAATCTTCATTTCAAGGTGAGCAAGATAGGTTACAAGTTGGGTCAGAGAAACTGTCTGTTCTTCCTCTTCAGTTATTAACACATTTTGTCTAATCTCATTCACTTTCTGTTCTTGCTGTACATTTTTTTCACGTTGTGTCTTTATTTCTTCTTTCCGGTTCCTTTCTCTTATGAGAGTTTCCTCAAGCTGCCGGATATTTTCTTCCACTGTCTCCTCAGTCACAGACACTTTTTTTTTTCCACTGCCATTAGCAATCTCAGTAAATTTGTCCATGATGTACTTATCAAGTGTCTGACGACACTTGATAAGTACTTCCTGAACTTGCATGACATCGGTGTCAGTCTCAGCTGCCTCGAGGGCAGCATGTGCTGCCTCAAGGTTATACAGTGCCCGGACATGGGCTTCTGCCTCAGCACTGGCCTCATGAAGTTCAGTGATCAGTATATTCAAGCGGGCAGTTAATATTTTCTTGCACTCGTCCACTTGTCGTCTGGTTCGAACGTCAGGAAGTTCTTTGGGAGTCTGAGCAGTGCCTTCAGGTTGAGACATTTTGTCAATATACGTTTGTTGAAAAATAGACAAGCAAATTTTACAGCAGCACAATTCTAATACAGCAAGATTTAAAGGAGAAGAATAAATTCAAGTCAATACTAATGTTGTTCTTTTCTGAATTTGTGTAATGACGTCTTATTCAGATTTCTACAGGTACCACTTCAGGCCGTGTGATCAGATACACACACAAGTGAGTACGCATAGCACCACAACAACAACAGGTAAGTATACCAACATTAATAACAATATGTTAGCATTCTTCTTCTTCCCGGCATCAATACTTGTGTCAATACGTTACAACACACCAATCAGCAATTGGCACTACAGCTGTCCAAACACAAATCAGCTGTACCACTGGTGCCGTCGGAATGTAATCTTAGGCAACTTCTTGCCTGCCACGTGTCATTCCCAGCATACCCAACATAGCAAACTGCCACGTCAATGGTGTCCAATCAATAGATGTTGGGATGCCACGTCAACAATGTGGTTTCATGTCCTTCCCACATGCCTCATTCGCGTGTCTTGTGATACTGTAATCAGACCAGCCAATCGAACAATGCTACGTCAGCACAAGGATGCCGTTATCACCACATCAAGTGTAGGTGCGACAATATTCTCCTGCCACGTCAGCAATAAGTCCTCCAAGTGCCACGTCAGCTCCTACTCAAGATCTAGTCGCTTGTGAGCGACGAACGCAACAAAGATTGCCACGTCATCAACGAGATCCTGGGACGTGGCACATTTCATGCCACGTCAGCAGACAGGCTGGTATCCCAACTGCCACGTCAGCATGTGCGTTGGGATTGTTATCTGTGCCAGGAATAATCTTCTCGCCAACAATCTTCGTCTTCTTCATCAATAGCAGATCTCCGTCTTCCTCATCTTGGTACGTGTGCAGTCTTCAATGAAGGGGAGTGCCCTGTCTAGACTGCCGCGCGATTATAATCGCGATTGAGTACTCCCTCATACTTACCTGACGCCACCTGGCGCTTTGCACACGTACGTCGTTGCCATTGTTGTCACAGTCAAGAGTACAACTCCGATACCAAATTGCAATGAACCCAAGTCATGAATACGAATGTTGACAATGCAAGTCCAGATTATCGAGCCGCTGATAGTTCCAATAATCAAACAGTATCCAAAAAAAAAGAGGTGAGATAATCATACAGAGACGAAGAGGAAGGAGGGAGGAAAGACAAGGGAGAAGAAGTCACAATGCCCACTCCTTCTCCGAGCTCCTTCCTTTATTGCCACCTACAGTAACCAGTAATCTGAACACATATCGAAGTCCTGTCACAATGTGCCACGTGGCACCTTATCAGACCATAATCAGCGTTGGAGCCTCGTCAACATGAAGAATCCAGGTACGTATCACAACCTCCTCACAGTCCCGATCTCCTCCTGAAGTGATGATACAACAGCCTTGATCTCTCCTTGAAGTGATGATGCAATAGAACAACAATGTCGGTCCCTTGGACCCAGCGATGTCACACGTGGCAGCAGCCACATCAGCAGCAATGCGTGGCAGCTGCCACGTCAGCAAGCCTTGAAGATAGTAGCTAGCTAGTCAGCGCCTATGTATCCCCCGCGGTCATGACCGCGGGGTCAATCTCGGCCAGCGGTCGGGATCCCGACCGCTGAGGTCSGCCCCTGAGGTTAATGCGGCCGAGAATTTCAAACATTTAAAAAAAAAAAATAATGGACCAAAAAAAAATATATATATATATGGGGTTGTACGGTTTGAAGAGACCTACAACGCGGTGATTTTTTGTTTTTTTTTTACAAGTGCTTTCTTATTTAAAAAAAAAAAGAAAACAAAGAATTATGTATTTCAATTAAAAAAAAACGTAATAAAAAAAGGAAATTTTAATTTGTCGTGTGTGTGTGTGTGTGTGCTTGATTGGTGGGGAAGGGCGACCCCTTCCCCACCAATCAATCAATCAATCAATCAATCAATCAAAAAAAAAAAAAAAA
>BFEA01000918.1:348899-359129 GCA_003427395.1 Chara braunii | reverse complement strand
GAGAGAGAGAGAGAGAGAGAGAGAGAGAGAGAGAGAGAGAGAGAGAGAGAGAGAGAGAGAGGAACTCCATGTTGATAAGATCCTGTTGAAATACTCACGATGTTGATTGTGTTCTTGACGGTCTTGTGACTCTTGTTTACGATGGACACAGGAGGTTCGGAATCTGTGACTTACGATTGTATATCTGCAATCAATGGAGGAGATCCATGGGGAGACGGATCATCATCTTTCTCGTGCCGATATTGATGCTGTCGTTGGTGCTGCTGAAGGCACTGTGGATGGTGCGGTTCATGGTGCGGATGTCGCAGACTGGCGTCATGATCATGGAGCCAACGAGTCCCATCATCATTATTCCGGTCTGGGGAGTGAGGATCTCGACGTCCAGGGTGTCGGTGTTGTTGAGGGTGCGGCTGTCGATGCTTGCCACGCTTGGTCGACAATGATGGACCAGGTGCTTGCGCACATCTTCAGCTTCCTTCCAATTCTAGACCGACTTCGTGTCGGTAGCGTGTGCAAGAGCTGGCACCGTGTTTCTTCTGCTCCTGAGTCCTGGATGCTGCCCTCTTGGCAGGCTACGCAATGAATGGAAGTTGTCCTTTTGCGGAGCAGAGGTCGACTGCTGGAGCTGACCCTTTCTCGTTGCGACACTTCTATCCTGCAGAAAATAGGAGATTCTTGTCCGCTTCTACATCTATTCCACGTCGCGTCCTTCCGCTTCGGGGGAGAGTGGATTCGTACCCTTGAGGCATTTGTTCGTGGATGTCCTCGAGTTCGCTCTCTGATGTGTTTCAGCATCGCTACTTGTGCCGCGAAACGCTCTGACACTGACCTGTCAGACTTCGTCAGAGTCGTGGTGACTGGCCTCCCACACTTGGTTTCGTTCAATATGGGCGGCGGTGCATTGTGTGGAAAAGATGGCCAGGAACTGAGCATCATTGCAGATAATGCTCCGCAATTGGAGGTCCTGGGCTTAACGTTTCTGCAAATCAGAGCCGTCGAACTGGATCGCCTCGGCCAGAGGCTCGCTTCCTTGCGATCGTTATGTCTTATGCACGTCGGCATCTGTGATGATCACGTCAGAGTCATCTCCGACAACTTTCCTTTTTTGGAGGTTCTGGAGATGTGGGATACGAAAATTACAGATGCCAGCTTGGATATGATAGGGCAAAAAATGGACAAGCTGCGAATTTTACGAGTGGCTGGCTGTCCTTCACTGACGGAGGAGCGTGTGAGCTCCCTGCGTTCGCGTCGTAAAGATCTCACAGTGATCACTGCTCCTTACCGGACGGGGAGGATGTCAGGTCGATACTCTAAAGAGAAGAGACGTGACTTGGGCCGAGTTGCTCTGCATGTCATCCGCCAACATTTTGAATGCATCTGGATAATCTTTCTCTGTCCAGCTGCGAAAAAAAAAAAAAAAAAAAAAAAAAAAATCGAGGATCGCCAGTAGTGCAACAGCAAGTAGGCCCTTCCTTCCACAGAACGACCATGTTATTCATGCCGTACGCGGAATGGATGCATCGAAGTGCAACAATGGGCCAGATTCAGACGGAGCACATTCCAAACCCTTCACATTGATTGACCCTTAAGGGCGGACTCTGACTTTTGAGTTTTGCTGTCTGAGTCCTGTCTGAATCTGGCCCATTGTTGCACTCAGATGCACCCAGAACAAGGTAGTGTGAGGAAGTGGTACAAGGGGAAGAAGATGAATGCGGAATTCGTGCCTCCGTCCTACATTGACCGCAACATTTCTGCTCCTGATGATCACGACAGCAATATAATACCGTAGCGAATTTGTACAGACAGTACGGACCGAGATTACCCGAGAAACACCCTTGTGGTCAGCGCAAGCGCCCGCTGCCTGCTTCCTGCAGGGGCAGAATGGCCCGCTATTCCTGAGACGTGTGTGAAAACGCTACGCATATATCTATATCTATCTATATATATCGTCAAATAGAACTGCCCGGTAAACCGTAGGCAGAGAGGGAGAAGAGGTATATATATATATATATATATACTTCTCGAACAATATTCTCTGTCAGGAGCTCATTCTTTCGATGTCGAGAGGGGTGCATGGCATTCTATGGTCCATCTCTTACCCAGCAATCCTTTTTGGGAAAAGTCATAAAACCTCCCCTCGACGAAACCTTTGTATCCATTTCACCCCAAACGGGAAAAAAAGTGCCCAAGGTCCGAAAAAATGGCGGGAAAGTGTTTTGCAGTTCGCAAAAATGACGCCCAAATTGATTTTGGGGGCTGCGGCACCTCTTTCCCCGTTTGGGGGGAAATGGATACAAAGGTTTCGTGGCGGGGAGATTTTATGACTTTTCCCATCCTTTTTCTGTAAGGGTGGTACCCTGGTAATCAATATTTTTTTATGAATCTGAGGCCCTGTCCCGAGAGCGGTGCATGGCATTCTATCGAGTGCTGCGCCTTTTTCGTCATGTCAGTGCCTAATGAAAGACTCAACTTTCAGGTGTGTGCTATCCCTCTTTCCTGCGCCTTTTAATATGTGGGTACAGTGGTGTGATGTAGAACGGTTCAGGGTAGTTCTTTCTTTTTTGGCAAACCGGTTGGGTCTGCTATGTGATAGGAATGTATGGGTTGGCCGTTTTTCAAGGGTAGGGTCTGGGTTGTTGACTGGCCGGCTGTGAGTTAATTTTTCCTCTCGGAGTGTATGGGGTCTGTAGAAGCGTGGGTTTGAGTAAGCGATGAGTTGACGATGGATTACTTAAGGAGGACATTGACACAGAACTAATCCTCCTTCATTTCGCGATTCAGGCCCCTGATGAAGGCTGGCTGGCGACCGGCCGAAACCCGGCGTCGGGCCGCGCTAATGCTACTAGCTGTTTATTACGTTGACAGGGAACTGACGATAGTCAGGAAACTGTCGATTTCGCACGTTGCTGGTGGCAGATGGGTTGTAATGCTATATCCTTTGACCCATCCAGGGTCGCGTTCGGGAGAACTTCTGTTGTTTGTCTACCTCTCCTCTTGGTGTGGTCTTGCTATGTGTGTAGATCTCGCTATGTCGGGTTTCTCGGTGTGTGCTCATCTATGAGTTGGTTTGGTTTCTCTTAGTTGTACGTTCCGCAAAATGAGATTGCTATACAATTACCATAAGTTCGCGTAGTAACCTGCGTAGGAATTGGACTACGAGTAGGGTGGCTGCGCTTGTGGAGGAACATGGCTGCTCCGTTTGTTCGCAACTGTTATAACTGTGGGTTACCGGGACATTTCTCTAGAGAGTGCCCTCATCCTCAAAGAGCACCGGCGACTGGAGCCAATGCTACGGCGGTTAGTGCACCTCTCCTCGCTCTTCCGGCTCCGGCTCAGGCGGTTTACCCTCAGCCTCCTGTGGTACAGGCGACGGCACCGGCTTACGTTGCTGCGGCGAGTTATGGACGTGGGGGTGGTGGAGGGTATTGGAGGCAGAATCTTGATCGATGTGTGGCCTTTGTCGATAAGGCAGAGGCTGACAAGGCAAAGGAGCGTGAGGAGAAGGAAAGGAGGAAAGAAAAAAGGAAGCGCAGAAGGAGAGGGAAGAGTTTGAGGCAAAGGTTGGCGAGAGGCTCGAGAACAAATTGGCGTCGATGTATGGACCGGTACGACCGGGTGTTGGTAAAGAAGTCGCAGGTTCCAGCCTGGAGGCTGATGAATTGGTAGGGTTAAAACGGGAAAACGAGGAGTATAGGCGGAAGCTGGAAAAGGAAGGTAGTGGCAATGAGAGTCTGATTGATAGGTTGCTGAAGGAGAATGATGAGTTGAGGAAGCGGTCATGTTTGACGCGTGATAATTTGGAGGATAGCTTGGGGCAACTGATGAAGGAAGTGCAGGAGCTACGGGATGGGAGAAATAACGATAAGGATCTGTTGGTAAGTTTGAAGTCTGAAATTGGTCTTCTTCGGAAGGAGAAGCAGATATCGATGGAGGAAACACAGCTGTGGAGGAACGAGGCCCTAAGGCCGGGCAACAAGCGGGGGACTATAAGTATTGGAACACCAGATGTGAGCATTCAGACTAGGCAGAGGGTGATGGAATCGCCCAATCAGGACTTCAGTGAAGAGTTGCACCAGATGAAGGATAAGGAGTATTGTGTATTGAGGGAGGTGGAGGCTTTGAAGCAAAAAAGAGCTGAGGCAGAGGCTAGGAAGTTGGAGGTCGAAACTCGCAGGAGTGAAGCGGAGGTGGAGGTGGCTAGATTGCGGGAGCAGGTTGAGAGGTTGACGACAGAAGCTGCAGAGGCACCAATGGGAGGTACGGATTTAAAAAACCGACTGGAGGCGGCGGCTGCAAGTGGGCGGAAGACAGTAAGAAGGGGTAGACCAAGGATGACTCCAGGGAAAACGCCGAGAGCGGAGAAGGTGGCTACGGTTGAGAATGACCGATTTCTGTTTCTGCAGGAGGAACGAAAGAAGCTCCGGGCCCTGAAGAAGCAGGGTCTGGAAGCCATATGCAAGCAGGAAGGCATAAAATATAAAACGGTTGACTCTACGGCTGATGAGCTGGCAGAGATGAGGGCGGATGCTCGTTTCGGCAAACGAGAGGGTAGCACCTCGAATTCGGTGGCGGAAGTGGAGGAAGGAGGGTTGGTTGATCGTGCTGCTGGGGAGGAAGGAACGGGTGAACATGTGGAGGATGTTCCATCGGACTCGGCTTGAGGAGGCGTCCCGAATGTGGCTGAACTATGGAACACGGTTAATAGTTTCAAGTCGGGTTCTGCGGATAAGGTGAGTGATGGTGTGTCTGAAGGAGTGTATAAAAAGGCGGTACTATCTCTCATACTTTGTGGTCAAATCCCGTGGGCAGCTAAGTTGACCGGTTATCTGAAAGTGATTCAGGAGGAGGGTGTCGATTTGGTAAGATGCAAAGGGCCGGTCGTGTATGTATGGATGTCCCCATGGGCTAAGCACATGTATGTGGGTGCTACTAGTAGATCTCTGGACATACGATGGAGGGAGCATCTCTTTCGGGTGAATAATGCACAGGTGGTGGCGTCGGGAAGAAGGAACCAGCGTCTTTACAGATGGTTACAAAGGTGTGGGTCGCAGCAATATGTCGCTCTTCCTCTTATTCGCTGTTTGGAGGGTGATCTGTTTGATTTGGAGAAGTTTGTTATTTTGATTTCGGCCTACCTCAATAGTAGGGATCGACCAAGGAGACACCGTCGGCGGCGAGCTGGTAAACGGGAGCGCCGTAGGAGGGCTCGTGTGGTTGAAGATGTGTCGTTGAGCAGGGGAAACACGCATCTGAACTTTGAAGCATCAGATGGTACTGCTTCGGTGAGCCTGCTCAAACTGCTCAATGATTGTAGGGGCAACGGGTTCTCGAGTATGAGTGTGGTGTGTCGGGGGGGTCATCTTTTGGTCAATCAATGGAAGCTTCTGAAGCGATGTTACGGGTCATCGGAGGTCAGCTCGCGGTTTGGGGTAGTGCAGCTACGTAGGGTGAGAGGATGGCTGGCGGACGGGGTACAAATTCATTTTGTTAACATTATCTCTTTCTGTTCATCTTTGGCGGTATTTAAGCCACTGCTTGCTGGTCTATTAAGCAATCCTCCCTCGCGTAAGCAATTGCTCTCCTGGGAATTTGAGAGGTTGGTTTGGTTGTACAGTGCTGTGCAAGCGTTTTCTGAGAAACGTACTAGGTATACTCTGAGGTGCTTACTCTCTGGTGTTATTCGTCGAAGGTTTGATTGCAATGTGCGCAGTAGACTGGTGGTTAAGATTGTGTTTGATGAGTGTTTGAACAAAGCGGGGATTCGAAAGTTGTGTGTTGCCATGTTGGAGAAGTTGGAAATCTCGGTTGGTTGGAAGTGGATGTTGGTAAGAAGGATGAGAGTGGTGTGGGGGAGGAATCGAAGTGTTGGGGATATTCTGTACAATGTTCGGGCGATGTCAAGAGAGAAGGATGTGGTCTGTTCTTGTGATGAAAAGGAGGGTATGTTTCCTCGACAGGACGGGCATGTGTGCTTCAGGACAAGTGAGGCTGGATTTGTTCCTGGATGGCTGAAGAATGCCAGAAATATCCCCAGGCCATCGGCTGGTTGCTTGCGGCGTTCTCTCAAAACGCAGTTACTATCGGCCTTTGATCGATTGGGAATCGCTGGATCAGGGTCTCGTAGGGAATTGGGTGGCATGATGTCGGGGGATCTGATGAAGGATTGTTTTAACAGAGTTGGTGATGTGAATGGGGGGGTTTGTAACACGGATAAGGTTGATCAGTGGAAGGAGCGATTTGAGAGATTGGTGCGATGTCCAATCGATCATAATCCAGGGGATTTGCTTGTGTGCTGCCCAATGATTTATCGAAAAGGTATTGATGAGATGTTTGTTAAGAACCCGGGCTTCGAGATATGTTTGCGGGAGGAGGAGGAAATCAACAAATCTAATGGACTACGCTTTGAGGGGTTGGGTGTTGGCGCTCTGGGAAAGTGGAACAGGGAAGGCAAGTTGGGTAGCTGTTACACCATTCCGAAGCACAAGGACATTCGAAAATGGCGACCGATTTGTCCCACCTATGAGGAGTGTGGGAATAAGGCTAGCAAGAGGGTGGCGAGGGTGGTCAACCAGATGCTTTGGGACATGCCGGCAAGAAGTAACTTTAATATGCGTTCCACTGAGGAGCGGGTGCAGAGAATTGCGGTCGCCAATAAGGATCTGAGAAGAAGTGAGAGTTTTGTCTCGGCGGCTTTTGATATTAAAGAAATGTTCTGCAACTTACCTCACAAAGCGGTGATGGAGGCGGTACGATGGATTGTTGACTTTTGGTTGGCACGGGGTGGACTGGGGATTTTGCTTCAAGAAAGAGGGAAAGGGGCGAAGGTGAGAATGGGGGATGGACAGATTGGGTGGACGAAAATTGGTTTCGATGAGATTATTCGTTTTGTTGAATTTGACCTGAGTTGTACGTATGTGGTGGCATGCAGTGTGATCTTGCAACAACGAGTTGGGATCCCGATGGGCAAAGCCTTGAGCCCAGCCCTTGCATGTTTGCTATGTGCATTTGCGGAGTTCACGTTCTTGAATTCGCTGGGCACAAGGAGGTCAATCACGTATGGCACACGAACTGTTGATGATGTATCTATCTTTGTACGATATAAGTTGGGTGAAGACGAAGGAGGGCGGAGGAGGTGATTGAGAAGTTTAGGGAATGTTATCATGAGAAGCTCACCTTGCAACGTACTGATGAGGGTGCGTTTTGGGATTTTCTGGGCTGCGTGGTGGTGTGAGACCGGAAGGGATTGTGCGTATGGCCAAGCATAAGAACCAGGATGTGGTGCGGAATGGCAAATTGGTTTTTCAGAACTTGCAGGATTTCTGCTCGTACTCGAGTCGGCAGCAGAAGCTGGCGGTTATTGCCTCATTCTTATACCGTGCGAAGAGGTTTACAACGCTGCAGGGAACTGAGGCTGCTTTTTTGCTAACTTTGAAGATCGAGCTCCGATTGCGTAGTTTTCCGGATCACTACTTTGACTCTACATTAAGGAACTTCTCCAGCAAGTTTGGAGGACTGTGGGCTGTCTGGGTTGAATGTTTTACGGGGTGGGATGTGAACTGGGGTGGATCCATAGGAGGGAAAGGGGGTTGGGTTCGTGTTTTGAGGGGTGGGTGAGTAGGATTTTTTTTTTTTGAGGATTTGGTGTCTTTACTTTTTTGACCCCTTGTCTGATGTCTGCACAATTGACTGGGTTGACTTGGTCTGCCATGGCTTTCTGTCTTATGTCTGCTTCTTCGCTGTCTTGGGAGTTCTTGTTTAGTCCTTTTGCTTTTTCCCTGGATAATTTGAACACTATTTCCATTCTCTTCTGGGCACTCTTCTCTGCCTTCGATAAGAAGCTTTCCGCTCGGCATCCCGTTCTATATTGGCCAATCTGATTCTTCTGTCTCTCTGGGTAAGGCTCTGATAATCTCTATTCGGGTGCTGGGATCTGTCCACTTCCACCCCATTCTGTTCTCTGCTCGTTCACCTTCGGCATTTTGTTTGGCAGTTGGGCTACTTGACTTTGCTTTCTCTGGCTAATCTGAGCGTTATTTCCGCTTTCTGCTGAGAAGAAGATCTTGACTTGTTTACTGGTTTTGATACTTCTTCGGTTTGGCACTGAGGGCTTAGAGGTAGGTACACTACTGTGTGGTCTCGGCTCTAATAAGAAGATTTCGGCTAGTTCATTTGTTCTGATAATTCTTTGGTCTGGCGCTGAGGGTTTAGACGTGGGTACACAGCCAAGTAATGTAGAACGGATGGGGTGGTTCTTTTTTGGCATACCGGTCGGGTTTAATATGTGGGTACACAGTGGTGTGATGTAGAACGGTTCGGGGTAGTTCTTTCTTTTTTTGGCAAACCGGTTGGGTCTGCTATGTGATACGAATGTATGGGGTTGGCCGTTTTTCAAGGGTAGGGTCTGGGTTGTTGACTGGCCGGGCTGTGACTTAATTTTTTCTCTCGGAGTGTATGGGGTCTGTAGAAGCGTGGGTTTGAGTAAGCGATGAGTTGACGATGGATTACCTAAGGAGGACATTGACACAGAACTAATCCTCCTTCATTTCGCGATTCAGGCCCCTGATGAAGGCTGGCTGGCGACCGGCCGAAACCCGGCGTCGGGCCGCGCTAATGCTACTAGCTGTTTATTACGTTGACAGGGAACTGAAGATAGTCAGGAAACTGTCGATTTCGCACGTTGCTGGTGGCGGATGGGTTGTGATGCTATATCCTTTGACCCATCCAGGGTCGCGTTCGGGAGAACTTCTGTTGTTTGTCTACCTCTCCTCTTGGTGTGGTCTTGCTATGTGTGTCGATCTCGCTATGTCGGGTTTCTTGGTGTGTGCTCATCTATGAGTTGGTTTGGTTTCTCTTAGTTGTACGTTCAGCAAAAGGAGATTGCTATACAATTATCAATTACTATAATATTACCAGGTGCTGGTCCCCACCACTAGACGGAGCCTCCCCAGCACCGTAGCACCCGTTTGGGGTGTTTCTTAAAAAAAAAAAAAAAAAAAAAAACGCTTACTCAGTGACGAAGAGGAACTGTTTTCCTTGTTTCTGTTTCTTCCAGCGACGACTTCTGGAGTGGCCCGGAGGCAGAGACGTGGTAGGGAGAGGGAGGACGGATACAGGAGTTGGCGCCTTCAAGTTGACGAATGAGGAAGGAGGATGATGATTCATGGGCGACTGCAATTCGGCCATCTGATTTGAAATTTCTCATCACCTGGATTTTATTTATTTTTTTCCCGATATACTGTTTCGTGTCTAGGCTACCCGCGATCACTTGCCTGACCGGGCCAAGATGTGAGTATCCGTACACTTAATAGTACTCAGTGACGCACCGGAACTGGTCACAGCTGTGCTGCGCAGGAGCCAGGAACCGTTTGGTTCGCCCCTTCTTTCTGTTTCTTCCAGCGACGACTTCTGGAGTGGCCCGGAGGGAGAGGTGTGGTAGGGAGAGGGAGCAGGGTTACAGAAGTTGGCGCCTTGAGGACAGAGGCAAGGGGATGAAGATTCATGGGTGACTGCAATTTTTCCATCTCTGCGGTCGACAATTTCTGGTCACATGGATTTTTTTTATTATTTTTTTTTCGGGAAAATTTTCGAAATGCCCCTGAAGTTTGCCTTTATTTGCAATTTCCCCCTCCGACCCTGATATGCCCCTGGGCCTCTGAACTTTCGTGCAGGCCGCTGTCAGTGAGGGGCACAACTTTTCGGAATGCCCCTACCGTACCGGCGGTCCTATTTCCCCGCTGCCTGTCCGATTTGCCCTTCTGTGGGGGATGCATCTTCCTGAGATGCCCTCCAGCAGGGAGGCCCTAAGAATTTGAATTCAAACCCCATACTTTTTCCGATTGACTGTTTCGTGTCTAGGCTACTAGAATGGTCTTGCCCGCAATCACTTGCTTGACTGACAGGATTGGGACATCCGTTAGGATTTGAATAATACACAGAAGATTAGAATTGCCCCTGCACAAGGGCGACACGCATAAATTGAGAAATGGTCCAAATTACAAAAAAGAAGAAAACATATTCATTCATCGGTTGTGCCCCAGGGTATTAATCAAGCCATCACTGAAACCTATACTTACGTGACTAGCAATCTGAGTTCTGTAAGGGCATTCTCACACACACACACACACAGAGAGACACTGAGACAGACAGACACAGAGAGAGAGAGAGAGAGAGAGAGAGAGAGAGAGAGAGAGAGAGAGAGAGAGAGAGAGAGAGAGAGAGAGAGAGAGAGAG
>BFEA01000918.1:276534-304396 GCA_003427395.1 Chara braunii | reverse complement strand
AAAAAAAAAAAAAATGCGCTGTTTTTTTTTTTCATTTACCTTCCATCACAGCCAAACCCGCCCCCCTGAAAATTGTTTTTTTTTTCTTTTTTTTTCTTTAAGGGGGTGGGGCTGGGGTTGCGCCACCCCATGGCACTTCCCAAGCCCCCAACCCCCCTCCCCACTGGCCGCCACGCGGCCGCATCCGCGGGGGCGCGAACCTGGCCGTGGTCGCGGACTTGGCCGCAGCCGCGGACTTGGCCGCCGATGGCCGCCGCCGAGGGAGATTCGTACGCCACAACTAAAGCACGCGCGCCTTTTGTGCTCGCAGTCTTGAACAAGAATAAAATTCACATCCGGGGGTTATGGCGTTGAGTACAGAGTAACCTTGCAATCTAACCTAATGAACCGAGCTTGGTCAGGTCAAGTGCCCTGAGCTACCTTAATAAGTGTGATCAGAAACGAGCCCTGCAATGTTTTTTTTTTTTTTTTTTTTTTTTTGGAAGAAGCTCCAATCTATTCGTGGGGAGCAGCACGTGCTGGGAACCGGGCCCAGCGTCCCATATGAACATACATCAGTTTGTAACACCGGGGCCATTATCCGGCTTCGGTTGAGAAAAAACTGAGAAAAGAAAATTCTAATGCTGATGATACTAATGATGCCAATGATGACAAAAAATGTAGGTACACATGCTGAGTCAGCCATACAGGACTCCTAATCCTGAACAACTCCAAGCCCTCTCTTACCAGGATATTGCAACTCTGGAACAAGACAAACCTATCCCCCCACTGCCATAGCTGATCTCTCCTCACTACCTAGACTAACCCCACCCCATAGGTTGTCAAGGTAGCCCCTCCTGGTTCACCATTGGCTTGCTTTCCTCCCTCAGCAAACCCCAGATCTCTCTACAAGGCCTCCCACCCCTGCCAATTACAGGTTACAAGGCTATGCCCCAGCTCCGGCCAGCGTTGTTCTGGCATCGGCAATCCAGGAGCACAGAACAAAGCAACTTCAGCAGTTATCAGTCTAGGTTCGACGATCCCTGAATACCTATATCCCAAATAAAGAAGAAGACCAGGTGCTGCCAAGATTGTAAAGCAGCAGGTGGCTGGTTTTGAAGTATTGAACTGTTTTGAAATTATCAGATCTTTTTTTGACGCATCGAGTTTATTAGATCGTTAAAAGGATACGCTTCCATTGGTCACAACTCAAACCAATCCATACCCTCTGTACCCTGTCTCATGCTCCCTTTACCGAGGAAAATCCCTCGGCCCCAACATAGAACAGATTCCCTCCCCTCCCTCCACCACATCCGCGAAGGCAACCAATCCCCTCCTAGAGGCTGCCTTTGCCCACCCCTTGTCCCTGTCTGCCCCCGCTGGGGTTGAAGGCGACCAACTCTCCAACCCCGGCCCCAGACTCAAACAATCCCCAATCTGCCCTACTCCCAATGGGGCTACTGCCTCCCACCATGCAACACCCCTAAAGGATAAGGCTCCCCTGTAACAGACCCCAGGGTTAATTTGTCGGGGACAGCTAACTAGTAGTCTATACCCACAACTGGTCAGCCCTATCTCTCCTTCCCCTAGCTTACCCAAGGCCAGGCGGAGCCCAGGCTGGCAGTCCTACCGTCCTTCCCCTGGCTTGTCCCCTAACTTAGGCCAGGCGGATCTCAGACCTGTTGTGGGTAACTACCATATGTCTGTACCTTGGGGTCTCAAAAGACCCCCTCCTACCAAAATTCCAGCCATAACCTCCGAAGTCCTATCCCTACTGAAGCGCCTGCAAAAGTGATCAAGAAGTAGGTAATTAAGATATAGGTAATCAAAATATAGGTAATCTAGATGTAACTAATCCAGATATCGCTAATCAGGATGTAAACATTAATGACTATTGGATAATTGGGCAGCCGAAAACGGTACCCTGAGACTAAAAAGTTTGCAGATGATATTGGTATTGATGATGGTAGTGATGTGATGGAAGTGTTATGGATGACTATTGGAGTGAAGCAAGCCTAAAGATAGTAGTGGCGATCAACTTCGCCTACAGATGAATTACGACTAATGAAAAAAATTGTGATGAGAGTGAGCATGCTAATGAAGCTGCCCAAGAGAAATATTAATTGCTGACCTAAAATGAGGATGATAGTGCTAATGATCATGATACTGCGGATGGTAACTAATTATCCATTGTATTGATGACGATCGTCTTACCGCGAGTGATGATGACTAGTAATCTTGATGGTGACTTGCTGATAGTGCATCGCCCGACACACTCGAATTTCATGGTGCGCCCTAGATCTTCGATATCTCATAATCTGCTTGACCATTTGATCTGAAAATTGGACCACCTCAGCTCCTCGCCATAGACCACCGGAGGTCCAATTTTCAGCTCAGGGCGCGCACCCAATCGCGCACCATCATCGAGCGCACGCGCGCTATTTTCCTTGCTGCGTGCAGTTTTCTAGCGCGCGCGGCTCCTCTTCGTGGCGGTAACCTTGACTGATGATTGTTGAAATGATGACGATGATGACTGGTGACTATGATTTCAATGATGATGATAATGATGATGATGATGATGATGCTGATTCTAATGATGATGATGATGATGATGATGAATACTGCTGACGAGAGTCAACTTCCGATGGGAGAGATCACGATGAAAGTAAAAGATGATGATAATGATAATGATGACGATGATAACTGATGTCTACGATCAAGATGATGAAATTGCTAATAACGCGCCCTGTGGTGATGCACTAATGATGGTGATAATAGGGATGGGCAGTGCCCTAGCACCCTGAAGTAGTAAAACATTGATGAGGTGCTTGCACGCTAGCCAACTTACCCTATTTCCAGTACTAGTAACGCAGTATTACTGGCAAGCTGCTCGCGGCCCCAGTTACCGCCTTGATGATGATGAAGAGCAGCACCCTGATGAAATTGGTGGCGATGGTGAGCATCCCTAATGATGATAACGAAACCCTTACGGTGCTCCTTTGAGTCATGCTCGACAACGGTGATGATGGAGAAATGATGATGGCAATGACGAACAGCCCTGATGATGATGAGGAAACCCCACCATGTTCCTTTGAGTTACGGCCGATCCCTGATGCTGATGAACGAGAACGCTGGTGATGACAGGTAGACTTCACTCGCACTTCGGGTCACCCAAGGCTCACTCCGCTGAACTCCACAGGCATCCCCAGAGACAACACCTCACAGGCTCTATGCCACGGGCAAAAACGCAGCAGCAATGGAGTATGAACGTGGAACTCCCAGAAAAACCCCCGGGGGTCAGTCTATTCTCCCTATCAACTCGTGACACGGTATAGACAAGCACCCTCACTCCCCGCGTGTGCGCAAAACGCTTAACAAGCAGCTGCTGTGAGCTCGACCCCCAGCCCTGCAACACCTCGTCACCCCACCAGCGCCTCTGTCACGCCATCGCCATGCAGTACTTCGTCCGTATGAACGTGTCAGAGCGAAGCCGGTACACGCCAGGCGCCCTCCCGCTTCGCCGCCTCACTCCGCCGCCGCGGTCCGTACCGGGGCGCAGCGCTCCCGGTAGCGCTGCGCCCCTACAATGGTATGAAGAACGTGAACAGATCTTGCAGTTGAGGCAAATGCACTCAGAGTGACTGATTTGTGTGTGGGTTGCCTTAAACAAAGTGCTTTGGACAGTACTACTATGCGTGAAGGACCTCAGTACTGGTCTTGGCAAGTTCTTAAAAGTACCTTTCTACGTTTGAGTATACTGTAATCTGGATGGTGCAATACTCGGTGCTGCTCGTGCGCCAGCGGTTTGAGTATACTCGGTACTGTAATCCGGATGGTGCAAAACTACCTTTCTATGTTTGAGTATACTCTGTACCTTCATATTCCGCTGTACGCACAAGACGACACAGGCGGACGCCAGCGGTTCAAATTTCGACCATTGGGGCCCCTCCACTGCCCGCAGGTCGTCGTTATGTCATGCTGCGCGAGTCGTCGCCCCCCTCTGCGTTTCGCATCGAAGCCAGCGGTCGATTACGCACGACAGGGCGCCCCCGCTCGCCCTCCACGGTCCACCCCGCCCGCCAACGGCTACCGGTGGTGGTTGTCGCCTCCGTCGGCCCGCCGAAGGCCTCCGATGTCCGACTCCTGGCCCGACGGTTTCTGCACCACAGAGTCCGAGACGACGGTGCCATGCGCGCGACGCCACGACTCCGTCAAACACGGCTTCCTAAAAATTTCAGTAGGTCGGGGGCAAGTAAAAAATTAAGGAAAATTTGCCTGGGGAATCCTAAATTCTTTAGGACAAGTCCTAATGCCGTTTTCACATTTTCGATCTCAAAATCGGACTTAGGAATGCGTGCAACCACGATGCAATCCTAAAAACAGGCATTTTTAGGAGTGTCTAACGAGACCCTAAAAGTAATACTATGCGTGCCACTCCTTGCACAGGGGCCATTGCCAAACTTGTCTGTTTTGCATGCTTATCTTCTGAGTCTGTATTGTTCCAGTTTTTTATTTTATTTTTTAATTTAAAAAGCTATATTATTCTCTCAATTTCACCTCACAGACTCACAGTACCTTACCTATCACTACTCCTAATAGTAGGCATAGTAGGGCCTAACCCCCTAGCAGCCAGAACGGCTATGCGAGGGCTGCTCCCGACCTGCAGGTGGGCATACCGGCTAGGGGGCAGCGGGTAGCATCAGGGACAGGACCAATCCCTGTGCCTCCCCTCAGGTCCCCTCCCCTAGGAACATCAGCAGACTCTGCTCAATGCAGATAGGGGGATCCAGTGGTCCATCTCCAGGTGGCGGGCGCCAAGCATGCCCAGAAAGGTATCTGAGGCCAATCGTGGGGGGATTGAACCCACTACCTCCTGAATGCCACTTTGCGAGACTTACCACTGGATTATTGTTCCAATTTTAACTGATGCACGCAAGGGTATGCAATAAATGATTATGCATTCCAAAGCAAAACAAAACAAAACAAAACAAAACAAAACAAAAACAAAACAAAACAAAAACAAACGAAAACAAAAACAGCATGCCTGGAGCACTGTCAACTACAGGCACAAATTTCTCTTTTAACCCCAACTACTACGCCTGGAACGAAAACCCCAGTTACTTTCGAATAGGCAAAAAACAAAAATGCACCTACTGGCATATCAGTCATGCGCTAAGTTTGAAAGGCAATAAAGAGCCACCGTAGTTTGTAACATGCATGGCTGTCATAATTAAAAGGCAAGGGTGGGCCGAGGGCCGACTTCAGAAAGGGCAGAAAAAGTACTACTTCTATTTTACCTCTTTTTGCGCAGTCCAACCAGCCACCGCTGAGGAGATATGGGGCCTCCCTCCACTACTCTAGACTCCCAAAGTTTTGAGAGTAACGCCTTGCTCCACTTACTCTAGACTGGAACTCATGACAACTGTTACACACTTCTACAGCTGTCATAAAGCGCTCTCTCTCGAAGGGCACTCTCGATTTGTATAGAGTTCACAGCGTTTAACGCTCAGGTTTTCTAGCGTCCTCCCTCACCCCCGCTCTGGCCTCTTTTGCAGCGAGTGTGGCTCCTGGCCCGACCATCAGAACGAGCGGGCGCTGTCATCTAGCGCTGTAGAAGGGCTGTCATGTAGCGCTCAGAAATTCGTGAGTGCTTCTATAGTTCCTGCGTTCGGGAGTAAGTGGAGCGATGCTTCTTTTTCAAGAGTTCTAGCCTCTGACAGCTCTAGAAGCACTCACAAAGTTTTTCGTGAGTCTAGTGTAGTGGAGCGAGACCAATGAATGTAGGTTACTCTTCTAAAGTCCTGCCCTTTTTTTTTTTTTTTTTTTAATTTAAGGCTAATTCTTGAAGCCCAACMAATTCAATTACCTGTCAAATCTGGACAGGATGGCTTTTCAGGCCTTTTTTTATTGTCATTTTAGTATTATGGGGAACACCGTAGCAGCCACGCCCGTGCTCAAGCCTCCAATGAGGGAACGTGCGGGAGCTGCACCCACCGCCGGCCACTGGCAGGTGCGATACCTGCTATAGCAGGTGGGCGATACGGGCTACGGGTCAGCCTAGTAGCATCAGGACCGAGTTGCTTTGATGGGCCAGTCACCGTGCCTCCCCTCCGGTCCCCTCCCCCTATGAAATGAAAATCAGCAGTCTCTGCTCAATGCCACTGAGGGGGACCAACAGCATATCTCTAGGTGGCGGGAGCCAAGCTTGCCCAAGGAAGGTACATGCGGCTAATGGGGATTGAACCCAAGACCTCCTGAATGCCACTTGCGTGCCTTACCAACTGAGCTAGGCCTCTGGATAGTCCTGCCCAAATCTTCCCTCCCAAGTGGAACTTTCCCATAACTGTTTTTGGATTACTGCCGAGTCCGGGCTTCCAGAAAGCCTCGCAGTGGCTGCACTGTCAAGAAATGAGTACACGGTCTCTCGTCGTCCATTCATCCAAAACGAAGAATGAGGGCACAGTTACACAAGGACCTTGTTTAGCAAAATCACAAGATTTGTGGATGGCTCCCGGGCTACACAGTGCCCCCTCAACCATAAAAATAGGATTTTGCGTCACAAATTTTGCTGCATATGGAGCTACGAAATTTACGGAATTTAATTTTCGTTAGACTTGGGAGACGATGACCATCGTTCCTATCTTTTTATCTGACTTTTTCCAAGGAAAAAGAAAATAAACTATTTCATGAAAATAGCAGGACCCAAAAAAAAAGGAAGGCTAGTACAGGGTGGCCAGGGAATGGCCAAAAGAAAACAATCAAAGGGTTCGTGCCAGTTGTATATTGACAGTGACACTACTACACTGTGACTACACTTCCACACTGTGACTACAGTGCCACCCAAATACACATTGTCAACAGCAGGTCTCACTCCTCCACTCTCCGTTCTATGTGAGTGAGGCTCTGTCTGCTCTATGAACTCTCCATTTGCAGCTCCGGAGAACCAAGGGAGAAGATATAAATCCCCCCCCACCCAAAAACAAAACATTCGTATTTATTTGCCCCAAAACGGCGCAAAAAAAAAGTGCGGCAGGCCCCAAAATTACTTTTCATGTCACTTTTGCACCGGTGGTTACACTTTCCCGCTATTTTTGCACAGCGGGTCGGCCAGGGTGCAAAAATGACACAAAAAGTCATTTTGGTGCCTCTAGCACACCCTACTTCTTGCCTCGTTTGGGGGCATATGACTCTTCTTGTCGCCGGGGGATTTACAACTTTTCCCACTTCTTGTCGCCGGGGGATAAACAACTTTTCCCAAACAAATCCAGAGTGATCAGGAAGATTCCTTACAGACGACTCTCTACTTTTGGAGAGTCCTCTGCCTACGCACCCTCGAAAATAGAGTCCTCTGGAGCAGCATCTGTTTTGGAGAGTCGGCCGACACATTGGAACTGAACTGGCAATATGTTTATTGGTCTTCATGTGAGCAGAGGAACGGAGAATTGTTGGAGGGCACCGAAATAGAGAGCAGGTGGAGCGGCGACTTCAAAAAGCATTTTTTCAAGAGTCTGGCAACTCTCCACCTACTCTCTATTTTCGCCCCACTGTCCATTCGAAATGGGATCCAGTGTAAATGGGCCCGGGGGCCCGCCATTCTTCCTCCTGTTCTCTTCCCTTTCTATTTATGTGTCATCCTTGATGGCACAGGGCTATGCTACATTTCTGTTCATCGTTCCAATTTTAATAGATGAAAAAGGACCAAATAGCGGACTAGTTGCATGACTCCCAGTTCCTTGTTTGTCAAGTAGCAGAGAGCTGATGAACACAAAATCAATTTGGATATTTTCAGAGTTTTTAATATACTGTTACACTAAAGATAAAAAGTACTAAGAATTTAAGAATGATACGACCCTATTACGCAGCGAATTTTGTTTTTGTTTAGACGTCCTGCTGAATTATTGTCGGAACGAGGCATCCATCCATCACCATTGCTTTTCCACGCCGACAATTATAACATCTTCTTTCCATTTACATGTTTTCTTTCCACACACACACACACACACACACACACACACACACACACACACACACACAAACACACACGCACACACACGCACACGCACAGAGAGAGAGAGAGAGAGAGAGAGAGAGAGAGAGAGAGAGAGAGAGAGAGAGAGAGAGAGAGAGAGAGAGAGAGAGAGAGAGAGAAGGCAACATAGTTTTCTCATCGCTAATCAGACAGTAAGCAGTAGACAATCCATGTAACATTGACCTGCCAGAAACCATGTTGAATAGTTTTGGAAGCTTTGATGTGAATGCAAGTTCCAATTACATATCTGAACGCTCTACTATCCAAGAGTTGCTGCCTTCGTCCGGGGCATCTGCTGCACTTGGATGTTGGAGCAATACGAAGTACCACAGTCCTTGGGCAAGGATGACAGTGCAATCATGACACGCATATATAAAAACTGTTCCACATAAATTTTGCAAAGCCAAGAAAAAAACAGATCATTGCCTTACAAAAAGACGGTCGTGCAAAGCAGCCAGAGCAATTCTTCTCTGATCAGTATAAGCTTCAATTTAAGATCAGAATCCTCAGTACGTGATCCTGGTGTACTACATCGTTCCCTTGTGACACTTATCAGAATTAATTGCTGCTCAAGCAATATGACTATAATTCCGACCCCATACTTTATGATCGAGTGAGAGTGAGAGGACCGTTACAGATCCTGGTATGAAATCCAAATCATTAATGGTCATTTTCATTTGAACCCATCAAGCTCAAGCAAGCTGGAAACAAGAACCTGGCTTACCAAATCAGATCAGATCGGCATTTTCATGTGTGCTCATCAATCTCCACGGACATCAAGCTGTGATTTCAAACAGCAGGGAGGGAATTTCAAACATATTATGAGAGGCTTTTTGTGTGTGGCTATGCTAAAATAGGCCATAAGCCCCTGGGTTCTGGAGAAGATTATCCTACCACACATGCCTGTACTTGTGTTAATTTTTCTTTACAGTGTTCGCCTCTATAATCGCTTACAAGTAAGTTCTCAACGCGACAGACGCTTCATTTTGTTGCTTGTTCGATGGCCACCTCTCATCAATGAAGGTAACATACGACATCAGCAACATCAAGTTCACAGTTTGACTTCCGCTGATTCACTTAAGGCGGACCTTCTCTACCTGGGCTGTGAGCACCCCTACCATGTAGCTGAGAGACCAGCTCCAGAATTTGTCTATCCGTTCTCTGCAGACTGTGCAAGGTCAACCTTCCTTGCAACTCCCTCAAGTATTGCCAGAATTCCTACATCTGGTTCCATCATGTTTGGTCGTCTGCGCCTGTTGAAACTAGCACATCGCAACCCCAACTTTGCGACTTCCTGAGCCAGGTGAACATCCCAACAGCCTGCATTGGCGTCCAGAGCGTTCTTGAAATCTGCGTCATCCTCAATTGCGTCTTCAATAATTTCAAACGAATTCAAGAGATTTCCAGTCAGCATCCCCAGGATGGTGATACCAAATGCATAGATGTCCATCTTTTCAGTGACACCAAGAAATCGTTGATGCAAATACTCTGGCGCAATGTAGTGGGAGTTGTTGTCTGTGGTGGATACAAGCAAGGGAGTCCCCCTCTTACCAACCTCTCCAGCAGAGTCTGCGTCAAGAATCGCCTCGTCCACACCGCAGATCTTTGCCACAAAGCTGTCAGACAGCAAAATGTTTGCTGGCTTGATAGCCCCATGTATGATGGGACCACCCGATGCAGATGGAACCGAGTGCAGGAAGCACAGTGCCCGGGCAACCTCAGCCATTACGCGAAAGCGGGCATACCATGGCAGGAACCCTCTTGCTGCATTTTCTTCATCATGATGTGAGATCCAGTCCTTTAAGCTCCCACACTCCATGTGCTCGTAAACCAGGCAGCTCTCTTCATAGCAGACTCCTAACAAGGTCAGAAGATGGGGATGGCGGAGTGTTCTCACCCTGTCCACAAGGTCTGTCCCAAGCTGTGCCTGTGCATCTCTCACCTTTCTCACCGTAACAAGACTACCATCTCGTAGTGTCCCTAGGTAAGTATTTTCAAACTGTTCCCTGCCTCCAAACTTCCGCTTCACGTCAAAATTATCAGTTGCTTCTTGGAGCTCTTTGAAGGAGTACTCCTTTAACATATGAGGGTCGGCAGTGGAAACATCAGACGCGAGTGTTAGAGATGCGGCCTCCGCCCTTTCACGTTTGGCGACCGCTTCTGCGAATTTGTTTTCTAGCTCGCAGATCCGTTCAGCTAAACGTGCTTTGCATTCTTCTTCTGCCTTGCGCCCACTGATCTCATCAGCCAGTGTTCTCTCTAGCTGTTGAATCCTCAGTTTGGACTTTTCAAATCTCTCTGTCATTGTTTGCATCTCTTTCTCCAGCTGCTGTAGCCTTTGCGCTTGTCTCTCCACCTCCTGAATCCTCAGTGTGGACTGTTCAATTATCCCTCTCATTGTTTGCATCTCTTCCTCCATCCGTTGCACTCTCCCTGCTCGTCTCTCCGCCTCCTGAATCCTCAGTTTGGACTTTTCAAATGTCTTTTTCATTATTTGCATCTCTTTCTCCAGTTCTTGCACTCTCTCCGCTTGGATTCTCTCCTTTGTCCGATGCTCTGCCATCACTGCCTCAACTGCTTTTTTGCAGTTCTGCTCAACCATTCCTACCACTTCCTTAATTTTCTCTTCAAAATGCAGCTTGGTGGTGACTGACACCTTGTGTTCAATCTCTTCCATTGGCTTTCTTGATACCACTGCCGGTTCATTGACCACAACTGCCATAATTGATGAAGAAGAGGAAGCTTGAACGTCTTTTTTTGCACAAGGAGACTCCTTTTGCTTTCGCTGTTCGTTGTTCTTGTCTTCCTCCCCTGTTCCCACCTCCATGACACGGAACTCACCATGACCCGCAAGAATGAGCTTATTAGAAATTTTACTTGGGATCATATTGGTGAGCACCCAAGCATCGTCATCGCGCTTACACGAAAAGGAGGACACTTGCTGGTAGCTTGACTCACTCCAAACTCTAATCTCTCCATCCTCTGCTGCAGTCATTATATACGGCAAATGCGGATGGAAGAAGGACGCCCTGATTTCTTTGTCGTGTGCTTTCCATTGCCATATGCAAGTGCCCTTCTTGTAGTCCCACACCCGTACATTCTCGTCTACCCAGTGGGATGTGATCAGAAGGGACTTCTCCCCTCTGCCACAGAATCCCATCCCGCGAATACCCGCTTTACCATCATCGCTCATGGTTTGAATAATGGACCTTTTCTCCAAATTCCACACTGTGATGGTGTTATCCGATGAGGCACTTGCAAAGATCTGTGTCTCAGTTGGATGAAACACCAATTCAGTTGTATGTATATCATGACCTTCAAACTTTATCTTCTCCCATTTGCCTCTCCAGCACCACAGAAAAAAGTCCTTGTGGCAGAAACCTGCCAAAAGGCAAGGGAGGCTCTGATGGACAGCCATCCCATGTGTGAAGATGTCATCAAATTGCAGTTGCGTTAGGCGCCGCAAGTTGGAGCCTTGGCATTCATACACTTCATATATTGTCCAGCGCCTCACCACAATCCAATTCTCTCTCTGGGGGATGAATCCAGCTTCGCGAACATCATCCACACCGCCAGGGACTACCCAGGAGGCAACCTGTTTCCCATCTTCATAGTTCCACACTTGAAGAAGCGATTTGCGATCGGGTGTGAATATGAGCCACGGCTCACGAGGATGCAAATTGATCCACAGCCATATACGACGACCACCTGGCAAAATGTCTTGTCCTTTTCTCCTGAAGTGGGGCAGCAGTTGCACCTTCCCTTCTCCATGACCATCAGCCATGCTTCTTGTTTTGCAATTCTCTCCCCCTCGGTGCTGCTGCTGTATTTTCCTACCTGCCCTGCACTCTCCAATGGCCTCCTCACAATGGGTTTGCTTCTACTTTTCCAAAAGCGCCAATTTCTTTTAACTCATAGAATAAGAACTCGAAACTTGAAAATTCCAAGGTGGTAGTCAGAAAGCATAATACACCTCAGCAGTTGTGAAAAGCGTTGTTTGGCCCCGCTTAACATTTCTGTGCAGATAACTGTGGAGATGGCCACCCCGAGGAAGTGCCCTTTTGTGAGTGCATTGACTGTTGCATTGTTTTCCGCTACGAGCAGTGGCTGTGCTCTTAGAAGGCCGAAGGAAGCTACTTTGTTTGGCCCTAAAGCACACACACTCTCCCCATGTAAATACTGTAAAGAAGTTCATTGTACGGCCAATACGAGCTCTCTCTCCATGTCACTCGCATACTCACACCAAGTCACAGGCTCACACCCTCACTGGCCTTTGCCCTTTCGCAATCTCTCGCAATCTCACCTCCCCTTTCTTTCTTTCATCAAGTTGAAGCCCCTCTCTGAAAAATCACACAGGGGGGGAATAAGCCCACAGTACCTACATCCAGGCGATTCTCTCTCGAAAGGTTGAAGTCGTGGAGCTCCTATCAATTACCTCCTGCAATACAGAAAGCCGACCAGAAGCAGATTTACAGTCGCCTTTTTTTTTGGGCTCACCATTTCGGGAACTGCTAATTTGCTCAAGCTGCGTACTCAGACTAATATTCTGAACGACGTTGGGTGTGACTCCAACGTGCTGCCTTTCCAAAAAAAGGAAGGAAAATAGTAAGCGTAAAGTTTAAGATCTTGTCTGACACTTACCATCTCTCCCCTCTCCCACACTTATGAATTCCACACTTTCCTGTTCCTGCCCTCGCCGCACCCGTCACCAAATGTGAGTGAAAATGAAAAAAAAATGGCCACCACACTTCAAGATCTTGCCAAAGTACAAATTGAAAATCCCTAAGGACTGGCACTGACTCTGGGTTTTGTGCTTTTTTTTTTTCTTTTTCTTCTTCTAATATAGAGCTTACTATACTTTGGCAAACGGCAGCAGTTATCCTTCCTTCATAGATCGATAAATGGCTCCGAATTTGAGTCTGGATGAATCAATGGATCAGGACTGGAATCGGGACCGGTTCATGGATCTGGGTTGGAAACAGAATATATCGGGAATGGATGAATCCCTCCTTCACTCCCTCCCTTACAGTAATAATAATGGATCATCATTGGGGAGATGACACAAAAGATAGACCACCCTGGTGGGAACGTATTGCCTCAAATAGGCCATTGAGAGCGTGTCTGCCTTTACAGTACAGCGAGGTGCATGCCCAGCACCTGGCTGTCTGCATAGGGTACGCACATCACTTCGAGTGCCTTACTGTCATTACTGTTATTAATTAAAAAAAAAAAAACAAAAAAAAAAACAAAAAAAAACAACCATGCCTCTTGAATAATCCAGCAGCGATCAACCTATCTATCTATTTGGATCCATCTTGATTGACAACCACATTCGATGGATCAATGGATTGAAAATCGACCGATTGGTCTCATCCAATCTAATTTTGCAAGTCTGGATCCGGATGGACTGTTTATTATTATGGATTAGTCTGAGACCGCTGACCTGGAACATGGATCGATCAACTTACACCGCTCAATTAATTAACTGTCATTTGTCAATTAATTTGCATTGGTCGATTGATTCGAAATCGATCAATTCATTTTTCACAGATCAACTAGTGCTGATTGGGCGGACCGTGATACGCAATCGCTCCTCCTGTTTGCATTGGTTCATGCACAGATAACTAATTCTGATCAGTTATTTGATCAACTCATTTTTTTTCCACTGATCGATTACTTTGCACCCACCAGTTGATTTGTGCCAATCAATAGCCTTTCACCGATCATTTACTTCGGACCTATCTATTATTAGTACTCGCCGATTCTTACTACTTGGAGAAATATAATATCTCGTCCTTTTCCAGTGAAATGAAAAACAGATCCCTCACTCGTCATTCATTCATTCCTTCCTTCCTTCATCCATTCATTCATTTCCCTTTTCCCGCCCGTTGCATCGTGCTGGTGGGACATGACTTCATCTCCCTCTCGTCTCCCTCTCGTCTCCCTCTCGTCGCCGCCTGGTCTCCCTCTCTCTCCCTCTTGTCGCCACCTCGTCTCCCGCTTGGTGGTCCAGGTTCAGGTGAACCCCGAACCCACGTCACGCACGTTATTAAGACGAAGGAACGAAAGCGCACGGAAGGACATAGGGCCGCCACGTGGCGCCACCAAACTGGCGGACAGTAATTCCTTTCCCGAAAAGGGGTTGGGGGGGCAATCAGTGCCGCTCACGCCCCGGAATAAAAACATGATGTCCGTCAGTCGTTAAGGGAGGAGACGCTAGACCCCGTCTCCAGCAGAGGCAGCTCGCCACCCTCTTCGGCAGACTTAACAGTGCTGCTGCTGCTTTTTTTCTTTTTCTTTCTTATCATTTTTGGGAAGGAAGGGCGAGGGCCTCGAGTAAACTGAACGGCACCAGCTAATTTACAATTATTTTTATTTCACTAAAATTCATTCATCTAGTTGCAGCTGGATTCGATGTACTCAACAGCTCATAGGTGTACTGACTGAGCCAGGCCCGTTGGTGAAGAGTGCTGCTCTTACGACCCACCCTTAATGAACAAAATTGCACGGGCCATGGTAAAGGCCTGGGGGGGAAAAAAAAAAAAAAAAAAAAAATCAGCTCACGGGTGACGCCCTATTTCTGTGAGGAACGAGCGGAACCCCAGTTCGGCGCGATTTGGAGTAGCGGCGGAAGATTTCATCGACAGTTCTTCTTCTTCTTTTTTTTTCCTTTTGTTTTCCTCCCTGCTGAAACATCTTAGCAGCAAGCCTGGAATTTCGGGGATGACAAGTGCAGCATGACCCGCTTGAGATCTTGCACAGTTGATCGCTCCAATCCAGTCTATATCTTCCAGAACAGAGAGTCACTATTTCATCACAGATTCAACTACGGTAGTAAAGAGTTCGAGAGCTCGCGTAGAGATTCGATGCCGAAAAATAATGGCCGGGCAAATGAATCACCATTGGAAATCAAACGGCACTATTCCTGCCCTTCGACACATCCGGGAGAATTGGAACGATAACGAGAGGAGACTAGCATGGCCCCTGCGCAGCCAATGACACGTGTCATGAATCGAGAAACGATCAAGTAGAGCTCATGAGCAACAAGAAGATAGGGAACTAAAGCTGAAACTTTACCTTGATTACATCCCCACATTTCCCGAAAGAGAAAGTCCCACAGCAGCATTCACGCACGAAACAACAGTTTGGACTTATTCGGGGGAGGGAGGAGCTCCTACGTCCCCGGATCCTTCCTTCCTGACCCTAGGTTACAGAGATGAACGGCTAGAAATGAATGCGGGCAAAGAAGTGGGACTCGGGCCCAGAAATCATTGGGAGAAGATGCGTCCAGGAGAAACCCAGCTGGAGTAGGTCGCCATAGGTGCTCATCTCAGTTCTTGCGTGTTTCTCCTCCCTGCAGCCGCCTGGATGACAGTCGGACCAAGTGCAGCGGTGCGAGTCTACTTCCGTTAATGATGCGGGAGAACATCACAACCCCCAGACCAGCCTCGAAACCATTCTCTCTACATTTGTTTCTGGAGAATCGGCCTGGGCCAATTAGTTGCAAATCTCTCTCTCTCTCTCTCTCTCTCTCTCTCTCTCTCTCTCTCTCTCTCTCTCTCTCTCTCTCTCGCTCTCTCTCTCTCTCTCATACGCACACGCACACACGCAGACGTGTGGCAATGTATATTTCCATGTTCTAGCGTTAGATTCATTTGATTTTGGACATCCTATCCATGGAAGTACCATGAGGGCATCCACAATAATTTTCTCTCTCTCTCTCACGCACACACACACACGCGCGCGCGCACCCGCACCCGCACACGCACACACACACACACACACGCCCATGCACACACACACACGTGTGTGGCATTGTAGATTTCCAAGTGATAGTGGTAGATTCGTTCCATTTTGCTTATCCTATCGATGGAAGTACGATGAGGTCAGCCGCAAGATTGGAGACTTACCTGTTCTCTCTCTCTCTCTCTCTCTCTCTCTCTCTCTCTCTCTCTCTCTCTCTCTCTCTCTCTCTCTCTCTCTCTCTCTCNTCAGTCTATTTTGCCTGGTCTGGATGGACTTTCAGGACTTTTCTCCTATCCAGATCTCTGGTGTGTACTGTTTCACGTTTCTGGCCCAGCTCGTTTTGAGGCTGGGCCTGTGTCCTACGTTGCGCCAGGAAGCATGGTAGGCCCTGGACTTCTGTGGGGACCCAGGCCACATTTTTTCAGGCCTGGGCCTAAGTGTTACTCGAACGGCCTCTCATCCGGACCGCTGGATCCTGGTGAGACCTAACAGCCCAGAGGAGAGGCCAGCCCAGGAGTTGGTGGGCAGTTCTTACTTCATTCACGTGGCACCACTGATCCTCAGTTTGCCTGAGGGCACAGAGTCCCATACACAGAACTGCATCGAGGAAGGCTGCTGAGCGTCGAAAGTGCACTATGGGAAGAGCAAGGCCGCAGGAGAAGGTCGTCAGTGTGTACAACAGAAGCCCACTACTGTGACTGCAGTCATCACCTAGCCCTCTCTGTCAAGTCCCTGCTGGAGCATAGCTAGTGTATTTTGAAAGTGGGGATGCAGCTCCCTGTATCTAACCATCATGCTGGGGAAGGGAGCACGTGATTTCTCACACCTTATTCTTCAATACTGAGCTAATGGTGTTAGGCATCTACTACTCATGTGGATGTGTTGTTACCTTAGACTGTGCCACTTGGCTCCGAGCACCTCAGGAGTTCATGCTGACATCATCTCTACATAGTACCAGTGGTGCCTGATCCTAAGAAAGGATTCTCTATTGAGATAATCTCTGGATGTATAGGAATCACTATTGATCTTAACCAGCACTTATCTTGAAGCTATGGAAAGAGGCCAGCAACTTGAATACAGCTGCAGCAGAGGCTGGCAAACCTCCACCAGTTTCCAGGGGTGAGGTCCCAGTTGATTTTTCATCATTAAACCACCCGTACCTTTCCCATATTTCGGCCGCGGCCACTGCATGCCGGCCCGAAAATCGAGAGAGGCCGCCAATTCAATTTATCGGTGGCCGCCCTTCCATTTCAGCCCAGCACGTTACCCGGTGCGCCTGTGAAAAATAGCTGGGAAAGGTACTGGTGGTTTAATGGCCAGAAATGAATAATCGAGGTGAAGTGGGCTTTGAGTCCAGGGTGATCACAGGGTGACAGCTCCTCAGTCTAGTAGAGACAGAATGGCAATTGTTTGGTCTAGTAGAGACAGAATGGCAATTGTTTGGCTATCAGTTCACCAGATAAAACCTTTCAAACCGCCAGTACGCGGTCCCAGTCTTGCAGGATTTCTTCATCGCCTACTCCTCAAAATTTTGGAGGCTTGGGGGGCTGCTGGACCACAATGGCTGGCGGCACCAGCCCAAAAAGAAAACATGTACGCCGCGTAGCAGTTCGGCAAAGCTTGGCACGCAGTGCGGTGCCGCCAGGCCTGGGGTACTGGTGGTTTGAGTCACGCGCGCACACCATTTGTGGCATGGTCCTCATATCTTTGAGGGCATACTCGCCCTATGACACGACAGGCATTCTGAAGGAAATGGCATCCCTATTTAGTGTCAACAGCCTACCAGTTTCCAACCCCTGTTTTCCATGGCCCTCCGCAACAGTTCGACTGTGGGCTAATCATGCCCGGCTCATAAATCGGGGTCCTCTGACAGTCCTGATTTTTTTCTAGCTTGGAAATGGGTTGTTGGTTGGCACCGACCAATAGCATCAGGATAAGCTCACCCCTAGCCACACCAACATACACCAGTTATATGCTGTGTGTGTAGCATGGGTGATCCTGCACATTGGGACCGCCTGAAAGCGATCGCACCATAATAACTTCCGAGCTTCCTACCCCTCCCCCCCCTCAATGAATCAAGAAAACAAAAGAAGTAAATGCCAGATTCAGAGAAGTGTAATTCCTGTTTCCCTTTCATTTTCTGAAAAGGCTTGCACCTGAGCCTTTGACTTGGGGTTGCAGAATCTCTCTCGAATCTGGGACAGTAAGTCTATTGGTGTATCAGATGTCAGAGACCATGTCACCCTTATCATTTTCACTGTTCTTTTTGCTCTTTTTTAAAGTTTTTTTCACTTTTCTGCTTCTTCTTTCCCCTGCTCTGAAATGATAACACCTCGCATTGGCCCTATCACAATCCAATGGCTGGATAGGGAGTCGACATCGTCTTTTCCTTCTTTTAAACCACCAGTACACCCACGCCTGGAGACGCTGCACTGCGCGCCAACCTTTTCAAAACCGCCAGCAGCACACTTCTTTTCTTTTGTGGCTGGTGCCGCTAGCCATCGTGTTCTGGTAGCCCTGAACCGAGAAAATTTCGGAGTTGGAAACTTGCAATTTTCTACAAGGCTGGAGCTGGGCGTTGGTCTTGAGATATCATCGTGGCCCTAGGTAAGTCAGAAATATTTAATTTCATTCATCTAGTTCATCAGGATTTGAACTCAGGTCTGCATTGTAACAATTCGTGCGTGTACCAACTGACCTAGGCCTGTTTTCTTTAACTCGTCTTTAGCATGCATTTTGGGTGCAATTGGATCTTACCCCGGTCCAATTGTTGGATGGAGAGCCAACTCAACCTTCGTCAAGACTTCCTTGTGCGAGTTCAGATAAATCACATACACAAAACGTTTTAGGGTTTTGTTACAACTGCCACTAATACTGCCGCTTGCAATGCCATAGCTGCCCTTTTCCCAGTTATTTGTTTATAGTGTGGCTACGCTGGAGCCGGACACCAGACCAATCCAGACACCCAGCTGGACCTCCATCTGGACTGCTCCAGACTGTCCACATTAGTCCGCCCCAGACCAATCCAGACATCCATCTGGACATCCGTCTGTCAGAAGATGCATTCGTTTCAACAGTGGTGTGGCGAGGCCCCAAGTGAATATAACCTATAGGTCCTATACCACATTCTTTGGAGGCCAGGGGCCAGTGAACCAAAATGCCTGGCGGCCCCAGCCAAAACAAAAGAAAAAATGTCATGCTGGCGCTTCAGCAAAAGGGTAGCGTGCAGTTCTACTCCGTCTCGGCAAAAAGAGGCTTTTTTTTTTTTCTTTTATTCTTTCTTTGGCTTGGCTCCTTTCTTATTCGTGGGGAGCAGCACGTGTTGGGAACCGGGCCCAACGTCCCTTATAGCAAAATAAAGCTGAGGCCGGGGCCCTCACAGTCTACCCGGAGTGCTCTGTCCGAGATAAAATCAGAGAGGGGAAAGGGAGAATTTGCAAAGAAAGACTGTGGAGGGGAAAGGTATTGGATGAGGTAGGCGGTTGTATGTGACCCTCTCAGCATTTATGATGCTGCCAGATTAGATTGTGTTTCAAGTTCTGATGGGCCGCTGATCCCATAGGAGCTTGGAGTAGACCAGTCTATTATCCTTGACCAGGTCGGCCCAAAGGAAGGGAGATGCCCATTTCTTACGGAATTGCGAGGACGCCACCTCGTCAGATGTTGATGAGTTCTTAAGTCTATGCCAGTCTGCTGTGATATCTAGTCGCATGGCATGCTTGAATTGGGAAATAAGAGAAGGAAGAGGATCTATTGTAGCAAGACATTTCCTGTCCCTTCTGGCTATCCAAATTTGCCAGAAGGCTCTCGCTCTGAATAAGATACTTACCTTCTGTGCCTGTTGTTTATGGAAACAGGGCTGCACCCTGCCTGTGAAGACTATGTCCTGGTTCCAGAAGTCTTTGACGTTGTATGCCTCCAACCAGAGCTTATTGAGAAATTCCCAGAACCCTCTGGCGATGACGCATTCCCACCAGAGGTGTAGTCCATCTTCTAAACAGGGGTGGGGACATGCGTCACAGAGAACAGGTACGTCCATCCCTTTTTTCTGAACATCACAGGGAGGTGGGAACACAAGAATGTACATGTAACCACTGTAAACCACCAATCTTAACTTCTATAGTTGAGAGTAGTAGATGGATGAAGGATAAGAGCCACTTTGGAGAGAGAGGTTGTAGACTGAGAGAGGAAGCCTTTTGAGCCCAACTTAGGGAAAGGCCTGTTTGGAGAGACTGCGGTTTCTGACTGTAGATTATAGCCTAGCTGAGATGAATAGTCTGAGAGGGGGATTTTGTCGACAGAGCCGTTGGTGTTAGCCACTTGCCAACCGTATCTGTGGACATTTATCTTCCATTCATGAACTGGGATGGCCTGCATAACCACCTGAAAGGAGGATGAGCCCCCCTGGGACTTCTTTTGGGTAACTCTGATTTCCTCCAGGCCTGCGAGCGAGTCAAGCAATCTTTTACTACCAGCCCCCGACCAGACCTCTCCCCGGACTCTCTTATAAAAAAAAAAAAAAAAAAAAAAAAAAGGTGGAGGAGGAAAAAAAAAGATTACATGAGGTTCATCCTTTAGCAACAGAGGACTCACCACACCAATGTCTATGGCAATTTATGCAGCGGCCTAGCTCAGTTGGTAAGGCACGCAAGTGGCATTCAGGAGGTCTTGGGTTCAATCCCCATCCGCCCCATGTACCTTCCTGAGAAAGCTTGGCGCCCGCCACCTAGAAATAGGTCGTTGGTTGAATCCCCATTGGCCTCATGTACCTTCCTGGGCATACTTGGCACCCGCTACCCAAGAGATAGACCACTGGATCCCCCGATCGGCATAGCAGAGTCTGCTGATGTTCGTAGGGGAGGGGACCTGAGGGGAGGCACAGGAGATTGGTCCCCAGGGCTTTATCCCCTGATGCTACCGGCTGTCCCCTGGCCGGTATCGGAGGCCCCTGCATGTTCTCTCGTGAACATGGTTCTGGCTGCTACGGGGTTCCCCGTATGCCTACAATTAGGAGTAGTGGTAGGTAGGTAGTGCGAGGTGAAATTGAGAGAAGAACATAGTTGAAAAAACAAAAAAAAAAGGCAGATTTTAAAATTTTCCTGCCGTGTTAAGCAAAAAAAGAAGGAAAAAAAGGCTAACTCTTTTAAGCCCAACCAATTACGTGTCGAATCTGGACAGGACGGCCTTTCAGGCCCTTTTTATTGGAACCCCGGAGCAGCCACATCGGTGCTCAAGCCTCCACGGATGTGGCTGCGTATCCGGGAGAGCTCGTGCCGTGCTGTGAAGTACGGGCAGGCGTGAGAGGTGCGGCTTGCTGGTATAATAGCTGAGGAGGGAAACCGGGAGGATGGTCCCGGGGTGTAGTCCCACTTACCCGAAATTCTCAATTTCGACCCCATAGATTACAAAGAGGGGAAAAGTACGGCGCGGTCACGGTTTTCAGTTTTCGCGAATCTTTCTCCAATGCCAGGAAAGATTGTGAATGTATCCCAACCCAGCTTTAGGGTTGGGTGGGGATGTGTTGTATTCGAGGGATGCCTGAAGTGGATTTAGAACCAAAAACGTGACTAGAAAAATCAAGGGTTTACTCATGTTTGAAATATAAAGTTACTTCTCTCTCAAAAAAAAAAAAAAAAAAAAAAAAAAAGGGTCCCGAATGAAGGATTGCAGTAAGCGGGACTTGGCCCCCGGAACCTGAATTGTGGCTGTACACGCATGTAAACGTTAACTCACAGGGAAAAAAAAAAAAAAAAAAAAAAAAAAGTCAACTTACAGCGCATGGGGTCGAATCCCAAGGAATTTTAAAGAAAGGAGTCCGGAGGCACAAGGGTCAGGTCTGCCTCCCGCCCCTGCCCTCCACCTCCGATTTTAGATAAAGAAAAACGTGAAAGCTTCACTGTAGAGGGTTTTGAGCTCGACTTTGCCTTCTACGCACTGCCAAATTGAATGAGTCAGACACTCCCTACCCTAATCATGGGACCAGTACAAGGCCGATGATGTTTCTTTCAAATTGACAAAAAAAAATCATACCCCTCATCTTCACAGTTTTCCAAAACTTGGCATCGAATAGAAATTGAAGATGCATTAGCATTTGCTGTCATTACCAAAGGTAAACGGTAGGAATTCAATCAAAACATCTCCGCCCCCCCCAAAAAAAAAAGAAAACCTCCCCCAAGTGAATTTCCTGTATTGGGACGGCTGAATCAGGGCTTCCCCAAAGTATCCCAATGCCAGCACAGCCAAAAAAYGAGTCTCTCCACTCATCCATGCACCCAAAGCCAACTCTAGAATAATTAAATTCAAGTTTCCTCTAGAGTTCAGAGTAGCAAAGAGTGGTAATTGGGAGGCCAAGCCCAGAACAGACTCTGGCCCTCCGGGGGCCAAGTCCCACTTACGCTGATTCTTCATTTCTGGCCGTCGATCTTGCTAATCGAAGGTCGGGAATTGAGAATCCAGCTAAGTGGGACTTGACCCGGGGCTTGGCTTTCAAATTATGACTCTTTACTAATTGGTCCAGCCATCCTTATAAGGCACGAACTCAGATGTTGAGCAGATATGAAATGTAGATGAGTACACTCCCCTTCCTGACACCTCCTTAGAAGCTCCCCCCAGGAAATAAAACTTTGCCATATTAGGATTATCGCTGAATCAGGGCTTCAATCACGCAGCCTCACAGTGCCAGCACTGTTGAAAAGTGAGTGTCTCCTGCTCATGTGTCCACCGGAAAACAAAAAATGTGGGCATGCTCACACTCGAACCTTTTGCTTTGCAAATCCGCAATCACAAGCAGACTGTCCCCAGGGAGGAGCCTCTGATTTAGGTACTATTTGAGGAAATGCATTCTTTCCATATTTTGCAAGGGAAAAAGGAGAGACAATGGGTAGCTGGAGATGTGCGGAAAAAGAAAAAAGAAAAAAAAGAAAAAATAAAAGTGAGTTGCTGCGGGTTGCCTTTGTTTACACCGCCACCAAAAGTGTGATTGGAAAACACAGCAGCCGTGCATCATCGAAAGAAGAGCTGTGCCACTGTGACTGGTTCGAGGTAAAGTTTTCCTTTTTCCTTCTTTTTTCAAGTTTTCTTCTTTTCCCCTCCGAGCCTCTTTTTGCCGAGGCAGAAAAGAACTGCGCACCAAGCGTTGGCGAAGCGCCAGCATGACTTTGTACCTACTTTTTCGCTGGCGCCACCAGCCACTTGGGTCTGGTAGCGCCCGAAGAATCGGGAATGACTCGTTTTGGTGTTTCGAGTGTCCCCGCGATAGATAGGTTCCGAGCCACTTTTTATTTCCCGACTCGGAGGGTGGAAACGCCGCGCGTGGCAAAAACAAAACGAATCGGTGGGGGCTTCCCTTTTTTTTTTTTTTTTTTTTTTTCTATACTCTTCTCTCAACTTCTGTTTCTTTGCCTTCCACTACCTACTCCTAAGACTATCTAGAGGGGACCCCTGCAAGCATAGTTTCCTCTCTCTGTGAAGGAGAGATTTCATGTTGCCCCTTGCTAGCCAGACCCCGACTGGCGGCCCCAACCCTATACCCTAACCATTAGGGGCTTCCTTTTGGCTGGCCCTGCCAGCCATTGTGCTCTGGCAGGCGACCCCCAAAAGTTATATATATATATATATATATATATATATATATATATATATATATATATATATATTGTCCGCAAGCAGCCGTGGCAGAGAAAAATGGCTGTGGAACGGACAGGTGGCTTAAAGCCCAGAAAAGAAGCATATGGCCGCATCTTTCAGGCGTCGGGGTACCGGACCCAAACGGCTGGCAGTCCCAGCCAAAATGAGGCCCGAACCCGCTCCTTTTGTTTTTGGTGCGCAGGTCATTTTCTGGG
Source organism: Chara braunii (assembly GCA_003427395.1). Taxonomy (NCBI): domain Eukaryota; kingdom Viridiplantae; phylum Streptophyta; class Charophyceae; order Charales; family Characeae; genus Chara; species Chara braunii. The sequence goes on along the minus strand of BFEA01000918.1, from coordinate 280,801 downwards.
TAGGCGCCAGTAGCTGGGCGAGGTCGGGGTACCGGACCCTGACGGCTGGCAGCACTAGCCAAAATGGGGCCCGAACCTGCTCCCTTTTTTATGGTGCGCAGGTCATTTTCTGGCTAGGCGCCAGTAGCCGGGCGAGGTACTGGTGGTTTAAGCCCTATTTTTTTAGGCAAAAACGATGTGTGCAAAGATACATGTGGTTCAGGTCTGAAGGACAGCACAGGGCCATCCGTATAACAATGGAGCACCCATCATGTGCATTCCCATACAATTCAATTCCACAAAAGACTGCAACTTTTTTTTGTGGCTCCACTGAAGACTGCAACTTTTTTTTGTGTAATTGAATTGTATGGGAATGCACATGATGGGAGCCACGTGAACATGACAATGGAGAGGGCAATTTCGCTCTCCCTTTAATAGCCCTATTGAAAAAACGTATCCGTTATCCTTTTTTACCCTGTGGAAGACAATGTAAAATTAATGAGAACAGAAGGCACGAAGCCCACAATCAAACTTTAAGGGGTATGCAAGCCTATAGTTAAACCACCAGTACTTCCTAAAGTTGTGCCAGTTGACAAGCCACCACAAGTTTTGGAAACGTACGGGCCACTTCAGGAGCGCCCAAGTTCATCCGACTAGAAATGTTTGTACTCTACTTCGCCTGGATTGAATTTAAGCCATGATCTGTTGCATGACCGTTTTAAAGATCCAACAAGCAGAAGCAAAAGATGCTTCAGAACAGAAGTCTAAGATCTTTAACTGAAAAAAAAAAAACAGCCCACGTCAATGAAAGAGAAATGAGCGTGGCCGCACTGTTGCACCTTAAGTTTTTCCCAAAACGAGAGATTTGTGTGTGAATCACAAGTCTGAACCCCCCAGGGACCAGGGTACAGCTCCACTGGCAAAGGGGATTGGATTCAATGGCTGGATTGGGACTCTGTCATTGAGAGGTGCAGAACATAAAATCGTGATTGATCTGCTTTTCTCTGCATGACCGGAAGAAACACATCCAGATTCGGGCACTCGATATAGTCCTCTTTGTCAGTGGGACTGCGCCCCCGTTTGCTGCGCTGTGGCTTTTCTTTCATAATTGGAAATAGAGGGGGTCATAGCTCCCAACATCATATTTGTACTATGGGTCTCACTAGACACTCCTAAAAGAATCCTAAAATTTTTAGGACAAACAGGCATTTTTAGGAGTGTCTAACGAGACCCTATGTTTTTAAAACATTACTAAAGGTATAACTCCGAGTAACCTTATTGTATCCAATGCATCTGGATTCAAACTCATGACCTGTATGTGTGCCGTTCATCTTATCTACTTGGGCTGGGTGGGTACTCAACATTATCTTATTGTGTGTATAATCTTGTACTATGTATGTGATCCCATTAGGATTTCAACCCAATGGCTTTTTTTTTTGCTTTTTTTTTTGCCAAAGTAAGTTAAGGCCACCCCTGGCGGGTATGAAAAACAAAAGGGGCAAGTACGTTGGAGTCACACCCAACGTTTAGAATATTAGGTAACTTTATTAGCGGTTCCCGAAATGAACCCAAAAAAGGCAACCCTTTGTCTTTTCTTGCCAGGTATTTCAAAGTTCAAACTAAGAGTGTGTCGCAGCCACAGCTTCTTCCAAAACAAAACGACAGAGATCCCACATTGGGCCTGACTCTGCAACACAACATGCCAAATGTGTGTGGACCTTGTGATGGCTCCGCTTCTGTAACATTCAAATGCTGCATGTGCTCGAATGCATCAGGACAATGATCGTCCTTTTCCAGGTACAATTGAATGTGGTATAGTAGAGCGAGGAAATGTAAGATGGCTCTGCTACGTTCATATGCTTGCATGTGTGTGAATGCTTCTGGACGGTAGCGGTTGTGCAAATACTTCTGGCATGTTGTATAGTATGTATACTGCATCGAGGCCCGTTAACTCATCATGATTCTTCTAAGTCCTTGCAAGAATTCAGGAATGAGTTAGGTCAAAATCAACAGATGGCCTCTAAAAAATATGGCTTGGTGGTAGGACAGAAAATAATACCGAAGGCTTGCAAATGCACACACAGCACCGTACTTCGGAAACATCATCGTCGTTCGATATATTGTGAAGCCTGACGAGTCATTATAGCTGTGAGGTGGGAGAAACTGCAGCAGTTCCCTGACCCGGCTCGCAGAATTCTGGTTCTCTGGAGTCTGGAACCCCCCAAGACCTCTGCTGACAGAAGTCTTGGGGATTTGTCTCTCTGGAAGATGTCGTGATGGATGACGGTGGGGGGGGGGTGCACCCTGTTTTTGTACAGAAAAGATCGCCCTGCAAATTTGGGGTTATGCTGGCAAGTTGTTTTACACAGGGCGTCTCCAAGGCAAATGAAGGAGTGAGTATGAGCAGCACCCAGCACCCGCTAGGTGAGGAGGAGGAGGGGGAGGAGGAGGAGGAGGACCTGCTGTTTTATCGGCAAGGACGTCTGATCATCATGGAGAGGAGGAAAGGGGGCTTCAGCTGGTGCGGCAACTGGATAGAAGCTTGTCGGACTTTCCAAGCTTGTCCGCATTACAGATATATGTGTATTATCCGCATCAGCCCTCAGCTGTATCCACGTCTCGCTAAAGTACGTTCTTTCCATTTTTGAGACTAGTATGCAGATGGGAAACAGGTCGCCTCCAGGGAAGATCTGGAGGTAGTTAACGAAGCTAAATTTCTGGTCCACGCAGAGGCTGGATTTTAGTGCAGCATCGCATCACAGATGCTTCGCCATCTGTGAAATGGAAGCATCAAATGGGCACATCAGACTTGTAGACCAACCACCAACAAAATCTAGCCATCCTTGTTTAGGAGGACGGTATGGACCCTACTCGGGAGCAGTGGTTGTCCATGAGAGCTTTCCCTACGCACTAACTTCAGAAAGCTCAGGGGTTATTTTGCAGGTCCTGGAGTGGCGCTAGAAATCAATGCAGGAGATTGAGCTCAGAGCTCAAGCGTGACTGCAGTCACGCTCCATCCAATAGACTAAGTGTCAGGTGCCTAAAGTTTGCGAGCGCAGGATCATAAAGGAAGAAGTTCGAAGAACATGATCAAGACATGGGATGTGGATGACATGAACTTCAAACCTTGCATATAGAAGGCAATCCACTTGTGGAGAGGACTGAATACCGTCAATTTCCGAGGCAGACCTGAAAAAAAAAAAGTCCCTCGTGGTCCCAGGACACAATCAGTCGTTCAAGACACCCAGGGACTCCAGGCATAGGTTTTTTTTGAGGGGCAACTTCAGTAGAGTCACAAAAAGGAGTTAAAATTGCACTATGGGGCAAGATACAGTTTGCAACTGCACTTCGGGCACCCTACCTGCCCAGAAAGCTGGGTTGTATACATTGCCCAAGCTGCAATCCGAAACTGTACCTTGGCCCCTAGTGCAATAATAAAAACTCATTTTTTGTGACTCCAGCACAGTTTCCCATTTTTTTTAATGCCAATCGCACATTAATGGGACGAGTCCCAGTCTTCTTTAGCGAATGAGAACTTGTCTATGAATGTAATCACGCATTTTGTTACCGCGATCCGAAATGTCAAACCTATTCTACACAACAAGTCAGAATCTCCGAATAGTCCCATCCATTATACCAAAGAGTAGTCAAATACAAGGATTCTGTTCCGTCCAGCTCCCCCCCCCTCCTCTGCCGAATAGCAGATTAGGTCAGTGAATTTCCATTCTGTTTGACAGCATTTGTGAAAAACTTAATAGGTTTGTTTTCCCCAAAATACCAGGGCTTACCCCTCCTCCTCCCCCCCCCCTCTTTGTTCATTTTTTCCCTTCTTCCTCTTCTCTTCCCTCTCGATTTATGTGCCATCCTTGAAGAGCTTTCCCCTCTCTGCATCGTTCCAATTTTACCGCATGTCCCGGTGAACCAATAACCGGGTTAGCTCCATGACCCCCAATTTTTTGCTTGTCAAAGAGCAGATTTGATGAGCACAAAACCGATTAAGAGATTCTCAGAGTTTTCATTATACTGTTATACTTCGTACAAAGGTATTAAGAATGGTACAACCCTATTACACAGCGAATTTCGCTTTTGTTTTTTCGTCCCGCTGAATAATTGTCCAAACAACAATTCCTTCCATTACCATCGCTTTTCCGCACCGACATTTTAATATCTTTTTTCCATTTACATAGTTTTCTTTACACTGACGCACACGCGCGCGCACACACACACACACACACACACACACACACACACACACACACACACGCACACACACACACACACAGAGAGA
>BFEA01000918.1:263846-276035 GCA_003427395.1 Chara braunii | reverse complement strand
AGAGAGAGAGAGAGAGAGAGAGAGAGAGAGAGAGAGAGAGAGAGAGAGAGAGAGAGAGAGAGAGAGAGAGAGAGAGAGAGAGAGAGAGATTTTGAAAAGGCGACGTAGGTTTAGCAGGACTAACCAGACAGTGAGCATTCGGCAACCCTGCCAGTGGGGACACTTATGGTGAACCATGACCTCCCAGGAAAGCTTTGATGTAAATGCAAGTTCTAGTTGCATATCTGAAAGCTGTGATTACTTAAGACACGTTGCCTTTGTCCTTCGGGACATCTGGCGGACTTGGAACAATACAGATTGGCACGGCCCTAGGGAAAGGATGACACACATTAATCAAGAAATGGTCTTAGACAAAAACTCGGAAGAAAAAAAAAACAAAGTTCATTGCCATCAAAAAGACAGTGAGGGTGACAAGCAGCGAGAGCAATTCTCGTGCAATCTGTACCTGAAGTAGAAGCTGGATTTTGCTATCAGAGTCCTCATTACACGCTCCTGATGTACTAGACCGTTCCCTTGTGTCAGTAATCAGAATTAATTGCTGCTTTGACTGGAGTAGTCTGACGATTCTGACCCCGTACTTTATGATAAAGTGAGAGGACCGAAAAATAGCTCGGCAATAATTTTTTTTAATTGATTTGCATCAAGAACCCACCCTACCCGCAAGCTGAAAACAAGAACCTGGCTTACCACATCAAATCAGATCTGCATTTTCATTTGCCCTCATGAAGCATTGGTCTCAGACTCTCAGACAGCGGGAAGGGAAACACATGAGATGTTTTTTGTGTGTAGCTATGCCACAGTACGCCTGAAAACCCTGGTGTTTTGAAAAAAGCTTATCCTACCAGACATGCATGTACTTGCATTTCTTTTTCTTCTCCCTGTTCCCCTCTAAGGCTTACAAGTGTTTGGTCAATGGGTCAAAGGCTTTATTTTGATTTTGTTGCTTGTTCAATGCCCACCTCTCGCCAATGAGGCTCCATCAGCAACATCAAGCTCACAGTTTGACTTCCACTGATTCTGTTACATCTTCGACTCACACGGGTCCTACCGGACCCGACTTAGGGCCGGAGGGACACAGCAGGGCCTAAAGGCCCGACCTTTGGGGTTACAGGCCCTAAAGGCCTGATTTTGGACTATCACCCATCGGGTAGGCCCRAACGACACWTCGTTTGGGCCTGGCGGCGCTCTTGAAGCTGCCGCCCGCCGATTGAGGCTGAACCGTCCATCTGGACGGTCCAGGGTCTGGCCTGGCCTCGCAGCATTGAGGCCAGACCATTGCCCACCGGTATAAGTACCGGTATCCGCCTCAGAAGGGGGATCGGCCTACCGGAACTCTACCGGCACGGCATGGTCAGTGCTAGTGCACTGTTTTGATGCGCTAAACTTAGCGCAGGGGCTGAAGCAGGAGCGCAGCATAGCGCAGCAGCGAGCGGAGCAGCAGCGGGCGACTGAGCTTGCACGGCGGTTCTCACCGCCTGAGGTATGGTCTCTCCTCCTCTCCCTCGCCAGTCCCCTCTCTCTCTCTCTCTCCTCTTCCTCCTTCTTCTTCTTCTTCTTCTTCTTCTTCTTCTTCTTCTTCTTCTTCTTCTTCTTCTTCAGATTCTTCTTCTTCTTCTTCAGATTCTTCTTCTTCTTCTTCTTCTTCTTCTTCTTCTTCAGATTGGAGACTATCCAGTTGGACAGAGATCAGAGTTGGATTTCGGTGATATGAGACTGTGGTACTTACCTGATTGGAGACTTGGAGATTGTTGAGGTTGATACTTGGCTGCATCACAGTTGGACACCGGTTACATCTGGACTCTGTTATCTCCGACATTGGTGACCTTTGGTCCTCGACACTTTGATCTTGTTATATGACATTCTGGACTACCATTTCGGAGACCTATCAGACTCTATATTTGTGACCTATCGGTGTGATCTACCTCCTACCTCCTTCGTCTCTCCTCCCACCTTTCATCTGTGTATGTGTGTACGGGATCTGGGTATCGTCTATGAATGACCCAGCCCCCACCATCTCATGATTGTATATGTGTGGAGTGATGCCATGTAGGTCAGTTGGTGTGAGTCAGTCTATGTGAGTCAGTTCGTTATCAGACTTCCGCTGCATAAATGCTCATCCTATATTGGTTGATCTTTGGTTCTGCCCATACTCATTGAAGTATGCAACAGATTCACTTTAGGCGGACCTTCTCTACCCGGGTCGTGAACAGTGCACACTACTACTCTAGAATTTGTCTATCCATCCTCTGCAGACTGTGCAAGGTCAACCTTCCTTGCAACTCCGTCAAGTATTGCCAGAATGCCTACATCTGGTTCCATCATGTTTGGCCGTCTGCGTCTGTTGAAACTAGCGCATTGCAACCCCAACTTTGCGACTTCGTGAGCCAGGTGAACATCCCAACAGCCTGCATTGGGGTCCAGAGCGTTCTTGAAAGCTGCATCATCCTCAATTGCATCTTCGATAATTTCAAATGCGTTCGAGAGATCTCCAGTCAGCATCCCCAGGATGGTGATGCCAAATGCATAGATGTCCATCTTCTCAGTGACACTAAGAACTCGTTGATGCAAATAATCTGGCGCAATGTAGTGGGAGTTGTTGTCTGTGGATACAAGCAACGGAGTTCCCCTCCTCCCAACCTCTCCAGAAGACTCTGTGTCAAGAATCGCCTCGTCTACACCGCAGATCTTTGCCACAAAGCTGTCAGACAACAAAATGCTTGCTGGCTTGATAGCCCGATGTATGATGGGACCACCCGATGCAGATGGAACTGAGTGCAGGAAGCACAGTGCCCGAGCAACCTCAGCCATTACGCGAAAGCGGGCATACCATGGCAGGAACCCTCTTGCTGCATTTTCTTCATCATGATGTGAGATCCAGTCCTTTAAGCTCCCGCGCTCCATGTGCTCGTAGACGAGACACCTCCCTTCGTAACAGACTCCTAACAAGGTCAGGAGATGGGGATGGCGGAGTGTTCTCACCCTGTCCACAAGCTCTGTCTCCAGCTCTGCATGTGCATCTCTCACCTTTCTCACCGTAACAAGACTGCCATCTTGTAGTGTCCCAAGGTAAGTATTTTCAAACTGTTCCCCGCCTCCAAACTTCCGCTTCACGTCAAAATTATCAGTTGCATCTTGCAGCTCCTTGAAGGAGTACTCCTTTAACAGATGAGGGTCGGCAGTGCAAACATTAGATGCGAGTGTTAGAGATGCGGCCTCCGCCCTTTCAAGTTTGGCTACCTCTTCTCGTAACTTGTTCTCTAGCTTGCAGATCCTTTGAGATAAACGAGCTCTGCATTCTTCTTCTGCCTTCCTCCCACTGATCTCACCATCCAGTCTCCTCTCAACCTCTTGAATCCTCAGTTCGGACTTTTCAAATCTCCCTGCCATTGTTTGCATCTCTTTCTCCAGCTGCTGGAGCCTTTGCGCTTGTCTCTCCGCCTCCTGAATCCTCAGTGTGGACTGTTCAATTATCCCTCTCATTGTTTGCATCTCTTCCTCCATCCATTGCACTCTCCCTGCTTGTCTCTCCACCTCCTGAATCCTCAGTTTGGACTCTCCAAATGTCCCCGTCATTCTTTGCATCTCTTTCTCCAGTTCTTGCACTCTCTCGGCTTGGATTCTCTCCTTTGCCCAATACTCTGCCATCACTCCCGCAACTACTTTTTTGCAGTTCTCGTCTACTATCGCTACCTCTTTCTTAATTCTCTCTTCAAACTGGAGATTGTCTTTGACTAACGCCTTGACAGTGTGTTCAATCTCTTCCATGGCCTTTCTTGATACCGCTGTTGCTTCATTGACCGCAACAGACATAATTGATGAAGAAGAAGCTTGAACGTGTTTTGCACAAGGAGACTCCTTTTGCTTTTGCTGTTCGTTGTTATTGTCTTCCTCCCCTATTTCCACCTCCATGACACGGAACTCACCTTGACCCGCAAGAATGAACTTATTAGAAAGTTTACTTGGGATCATGTTGCCGACAATGTCGAGCTTTTGAGCGTCCAATTCAGAGGAAAAGGAGGACACTTGCTGGTAGCTTGAGTCACTCCAAACTTTAATCTGTCCATCCCTTGCTGCAGTCATTATGTACGGCAAGTGCGGATGGAAGAAGGCCGCCTTGATGCATTTATCGTCTGCTTTCCATCGTGCAATGCACGTGCCCTTCTTGTAGTCCCACACCCGTACATTCGGGTCGTCCCAGTGGGAAGTGATCAGAAGTGATCTCTCCCCTCCACGACAGAAGCCCATCCGACAGAGAAGCCCTTGACCATTATCCCTCAGGGTTTGAATAATAGACCTTCTCTCCAAATTCCACACTTTGATGATGTTATCCTTTGAGGCACTTGCAAAGATCTGTGCCTCAGTCGAATGAAACACCAATGCACTTACATCTGCCTTATGCCCTTCAAACTTTGTCTTCTCCCATTTGCCGCTCCAGTGCCACAGAAAAAAGTCGTTGTGATCGAAACCGGCCAAAAGGCAAGGGAGGCTCTGATGGACAGCCATTCTGTTTGTGTAACTTTCAATAGTTTGCAGTTGCGTTAGACACCGCAAGTTTGAGCCTTGACATTCACACACTTCATATATTCTCCAGCGCCTCAACACAATCCAATTATCTTTCTGCGGGATGAATCCTGCTTCAAAAACATAATCATTCACACCGCCAGGGACTACCCAGGAGGCCACTTGTTTCCCATCTTCATAGTTCCACACTTGAAGAAGTAATTTCCGATCAGGTGTGAATATGAGCCATGGCTCACAAGGATGCAAATTGATAAACAGCCACCAACTACAACCGCCTGGCAAAATGTCTTGTCCCTTTCTCCCGAACATCGGCACAAGTTGCACCTCCCCTTCGCCATGACCATCACCCATGGTTCGTGTTTTGCACTCCTCTCCCACTGACGACCTTGGTGCTTCTGTATTCCTACCTGCCCTGCACTCTCCGATGACTTCCTCACTTAGTAGGGCTTTGCTTCTACTTTTCCAAAAGCGCCAATTTCTACTCAAAGTGTAAGAACTCTAAGCTTGAAAATTCCCCTCATAAGCGGGGTAGTCAGAAAGCAACAGGGGGTAGTCAGAAAGCATAAGAGACCTCAGCAGTTCTGAAAGCTTCAGCGCTTAATTTTTCTGAGCAGATGGTTGAATAAATTCTGCCCAGGCTTGGGACGTAGCTTCCACTCCCATGATCTAAGTTCCATTGGGAAAAAACAAAACAAAAAAAAACAAGGTGGTGGATATGGCCACCCCCAAGAAGTGCCCTATCGGGAGTGCATTCACTGTTGAATTGTTTTCGGGTACGAGCAGTGGCTGTGCTCTAAGTACTAGAACGGGAAAGAAAATGGTCATTGCCAATGAGAGACAGAAACACAGAAGTCGAAGGAAGCTAATTTCCTAAAGCACACTCTCCCCATGTGAATACTGAAAAGAAGTTCATTGTACAGCCAATACAAGCTCTCTCTGCGTGTCACGCACTTACTCGCACCGAGGCACAGCCTCACACCCTCACCGGCCTTTGCCCTCTCGCAAGCTCAACTCTCCTTCCTTTCTTTAATCAACCCCTTCTCTGAAAAGTCACACAGGGGGATAAACCCACTAAATACATCAAGGCCTTTGCCCACTCTCCATCTCACCTCTCTTTCCTTTCTTTAATCAACCCCCTCGCTGAAAAATCACACAGGGCAATAAACCCAATACCTACATCAAGGCCATTCTCTCTCCACAGGTAGAAGTCGTGGAGCTCCCATCAGTGCCATCACCTCCTGCAAATACAGAAAACCCACCAGAAGCAGATTTAGGGTCGCCTTTTTTTTTGGGCTCACAATTTCGGGAACTGCTAATTTGCTAAAGTTGCCTATTCAGACTAATATTCTGAATGAAGTTGGGTGTGACTCCAACGTACTAGCCTTTCAAAAAAAAAGGAAGGAAAATAGTAAACGCAAAGCTTAAGATCTTGTCTGACACTTTCCATCTCTCTCCTCTCCCACACTTATGAATTCCACACTTTCCTGTTGAGATGAGATGTAGCTTGGGGTGGTAGATCATTTCACTCAGATAATAACGATGATGGCCAGCATCATTTTTTCACGTTTTCCCTTCCCCCACCCCCACGCCCCCCCCCAAAAAAAAAGAAGAAGAAGATTAATAGAGCTTCACAGGACCTAGGCACTCAACAAGGACAGAATTCGTCCCGTCATTAATTAATCAGAACGATTATACAGAAAACTAACGCTTCTGCAATACCTCTCCCACTGGTCTTGCATTCATCTCACTACCATCCTCCCCCACATCTGTCGTACGGCCATCATCGCTGTATCTAGACTTCATATTGCCCCAAATACACAAACGACAATGACCGCACGTTCTATTTCAGGGGAAGACAGAATTCTCCCAACGGGTAGTCTTCTCCGCTCATTTCACCCTAAGGGTCTCTCTCTTCCTACATGACTGAAACCATACCGGGCAGATGTCCGAAATGAATTCACTTCCCGCTGCAGACGAGCAGTTGACAGTGATGTTGTTGTTGGACTCGAGGCAAAATCCGATGATGGATGGCATGGGCATGGTAGGGCAATCGACGGCCGGGAATGATCTACGGTTCCAAATCAGCCGCCTGCACCGTTGGGGGAGGGGGGATGGGGCCTCTGCCCCTAACAGTAGGGGTTGGACGACGTGCGGAAAAAGCGCCGCCCCTCACTACTCACCAAGTCACCGAGTGGGCGAAATGGAATGCGCATCTTCCGATAGAATGTGGAAAGATACACCCATGATATCCCAAAAATAGTACTGTAGACGGTCATTCGCGCGTGATTAGGACGACGAAACGAGAGCGCACGGAGGGAGATAGGGCCGCCACGTGGTGCTGCCAAATTGGTGGCCAGTAATTGGGATAATTGGTAGAAAGCTCCCCGACATTCTCAATCGTAAGAACAGGGATAAGGAGTAGGAATAGTTGTCTATTACCCCCTCTTTTTCTGATGTGTAAATAGCAGATATGTCAGAAGGTATAGGGGACACTGGACCCGGATTCCAGTTAGGGACACTACACCCTCGTTTGAGATGTGGAGGGATTCCCGGCCTCCTTTTGCCGTTTAATGAAACAATGCTGTTTTCCAAAATAAAAATAAAAAAATAAAGGGTTAATAGCAAAAATATTGCTCCTTTCCAAGTTTGGCAGCAAAAATGTCGTCCGTTCGAAGTTTCCTTTGCAAAAATAAATAGAGGTTCCGTTGCAGCTTTATCGGGTTCCCGTAGTTTGCCAGCAAAATACCACCTTTTGCCCAGTTTCACAGCAAAGGACCCCTAGGCCTCTGGCCTCAGGGCCTTCTCGGTTTTGGGCACCCAAAACTCGGCCGTTTGGTTCGGCCAAAACCGTCTTCAGACTGGGTGAAAGGCGGCTTCGCGCCGTGGCCACATCTCCCTGGGCCTGTTTTTACGGGTTCAAGAATTTGGTGCTGTCTTTGCGCCAGATTCATGAACCGGTAAGGCCCTTCCTTTTTTTTTTTTTTTTTTTTTTTTTTTTTGGGAATGTATTTTCTTGTATTCCAAATTTCATTATATGTGGCCGGGGACCTCACAATTCAACCCAGAGTTATCCCGGCAGCATCAGCCGGTTTAGCTTAAGTCTCCTTGGACTCAAAGTCATACTAAGAGAGCCAAAATACCCACTCTGAGGACCAACTAAAGTCAACCCCAAACTCTATAACCACAGAATAACTGTGCTACCTAATACCTAATCCTACGCTTATCAAGAACCAAAATGTATGAAGAACTTCGTACTTAATCTAACCTCTATTTAAACCTCAGAGAAGGCACTCAACTAAAGGAAAACCATTCTGCCTGAAGTCTAAAATTCGACTTCATTCTTTCGTAAGCCAAGCAGGAAATTTGAAACATCCATCTGGTCTAAACACGACCAAACGTGCATTTAGACCCCACGTCTTAGAAAACCAACAAACTGCCTTAGGAGCTTGCCTATACTTCGTCTTTCTTCTCCAGTCCGCAATGATGGTGTGTCTAATATCGTTCTTCACCTTCTCAATATTATCTTTCTCTGAGAGGTGACACTCCCGAAAAACCTGGTCGTTCCGGTCCTTCCACAGGGCACCAAATATAATTCCCCTGATCACTTGTGCTACATACCCCCAGCCTATATTGGGACTAACATTGGCTGGGAGTATGCCGGATAACACCCATTGCTCATCCCAAGGAAAAATGTCCTTGGTGATTTCCTTCCAATATTTCTCCCACCATTTCCATACTCTGAACGCTAAGGGACAGGAGAACCAAAGGTGAACTGATATCCATCCCTTTAGCTCCCAACCAGACTGCTGATGCTGTTACCAACAGCGATTGCAACAGCAGAATACTTGCCTGTTTTTGAGATGGCAGTCCTTTAAGCTGCCGCCAATGTACAAGTAAGTCTTTTCCCTTTACTGTACTCATTTGCTGTTCCTCACGTCGTCTAATAACAACATCCACTGGTTTCTGCTTTATTTTCAGCTGTTGTAAGGCTACACCTTTTTTAGGCGAATACTCGTTCAGGCTAATCAGTTTTTAAGTTTCAGAATCCAGCCAGCCAATCAGTCCGGGGTGTACAGTAATCTCTGATACTGTTCTACCCCCTGCCACCAACTTCACCGGTGGCCGTGACGGACATCCTGTAGTACTAGCCTGGTGCGGACCTCTATTCCCCTCTACATCCTGACTTAACTCATCCACTAAAAGCTGACTCAACCCTGTAGTATTGCTTACCCATATTGTTTCTTTGAAGCAGAGTGTTCTGGTGTAGGGAGTTGTGACTGAGGCTGTCCAAACTTCTACCTTGCAGCTATAATCGCTCAGCTGCTCCATCACTTTCCAAAAGGTAGGAATACCTCTACCACTTTCACTTTCAACCAGGTATTGGTAGTACGACGAGAACGCAAAGTATCCATCCAATCAGGAGGTACTGAGTTTTGAATATCTGCCAGTCGATCCTCCACTGATCTCAGCCATCGTAATTGGTTCCTTACTGAGACTTCACTGCGCCAGTCCCAAGATTCCTTCTCCCACAGATCTCCCAATTTGAGCATTCCTCTCTCTATCCACGCCCTCCCAAAATTCCCTGGGCCATCGTGGGCAGAAAAGGGCAATCCATCTGGGCCACACAGCAGAGGGTTCTCAAAGATTGGCTGCATCGCCACCTCCTCCCAGGAGGGCGGATGAACTCGATAGACAGGTAGGAGTTTGGACCACGCATAGAGGATTCCTCGCCAAAAATTAGACTTTGGCCTTTTACTACAATAGGACTGTATATATAGGCAACCCCACACATCAGATGGATTCTTCAGATTCCATTCTTCCGACAGGATGTACTCAGCCAACCAAATCCAAGCGTGCTTGTTGTCTGCCAGTAAAGCTTTAACAGGCCATTTCGCTAATAGGGCAATATTCTGACGTTTGGGATCAGGAATGCCAAATCCCCCTTGTTCTCTAGGAAAAGTAATACAGTCCCAAGCAACTTTGGAGAGGAAACCCTCGCCCTCCTCGGCTTCTGGTTTCCATTAAAATCTTGCTGCAACCCTCCTAATCTGTTTATACGCATGATTCCCGAGGACATGCAGTTGCAGAGGATACCATAGCACTGAGAAGGCTGATGCCGATATTACCGTAGCCCGACCCAGCAAGGAAAGGTGCCTCGTGCATTCCCATTTGGAGATTCTTCTGCACACTTTTTCTTCCAGCAATTGGTCCCGAAGCATTGAATTATCAGATAAGGACACTTGGACACCCAAATAACGATCTGAGTCTTCAGAATCTATCCGTCTCATACCCCAGTCCACTTGAAGTTGGAATTGAGCAGGCAAAAAATAGACTGACTTATTCAAATTCATAGAGGCCTCAGATAGTATAGTATAGTCATCTAAAACTCTACGTAAAGCACACAATGTTCTTCTTTCATTCAAACACGCGATAGCTAAGTCATCCGCGAGCGCTCCTCCTTTCCATTGATATTCATTGTGTACCTCCAAGCCTGTAATCGCATTATTGTTTCTAATGTTATCCAACTGTATCTCAAGATGGATTACAAACAGGAGAGGAGAGAGAGGACAGCCTTGGCGCAGTGACCGAGAAAGATTAAACTCATCTGACAGTTGGTTATTAACTGACACCATTTCCGTCGAGGTAGAATACATAACTGAAACCCACCTGCTGAAGTTGGGTCCTACAAAAGCCCAGCCTATTTTATCATAGGCTTTTTCCATGTCGATGAGGAGGACTGCTACATTTCTTTCCTCTCGTGCGATGACCTCCAAGGCTTGAATGGTGGCTGCAATGTTATCCATTATGGATCTGTGTTTAACAAAAGCGCCTTGATCTGACCCTGTAAGCGCTGGGAGGTAGGGAGCTAGGCGTAAGGCTAGAGCTTTGGCGAGGATTTTATAAGAAAACATTCAATAGGGAAATTGGTCTCCAATTTTTAATATCCAACTTATCGTCTTTTTTATATAATAGGGTTATGATTCCTTGTTGCATGCCTTTAGAGAGACTACTGCATGTCAAAACCCCATTATAAATTTCAACCAGCAATGGTCCTATGGTCTCCCATAAGGCGATATAGACTTTGACAGGCAAGCCATCCGAGCCAGGGCATTTCCCGGATGCCATTTGTTCGGCTGCATGTTTGACCTCTTCCACTGTAAATGGCCGATCTAGGTCCAACCTCCCTTCTATAGGAAGCCGGGCAGTTGATCTGGCCCAAAAGG
This sequence comes from Chara braunii, assembly GCA_003427395.1. NCBI lineage: Eukaryota > Viridiplantae > Streptophyta > Charophyceae > Charales > Characeae > Chara > Chara braunii. Next base: position 265,290 of record BFEA01000918.1, on the reverse strand, counting down.
CAGAATTTTCCCTTAAGTCTGTAGAAAACGAGTCCAGGGGTCTTCTTGTGGTCAATATATCTTGGAAATACAGCTGCGCATACTCACACATGCCCTGTGGATCAGACTTAGTAGGGGCTGAGCTCACAAACGGGTGAGCTAATTCTCTGATTAGTGGTTTGGTTTTCTGCATCAGCAACCTCCGAAAGGTTTCCTTATTCATTCTGTCATTGGAAATAATGCCTTTTAAGTGAAGCCAGTCTTTCCATTTTTCGTGTTCAGCTATTTCTAAATTATCTAGTTCAGATAGGGCTCTTTTTCTAACTGCCGTCCAATAAACAAACTCGCGAATCACAAGGTCTGTGGGGGCGTGAGGTGGTAGGGGAATGATGTTGAGAAATTTCGAGAATCTGTCAACGATCACCATCACTTGCGAATTTCCATTCTTGCTGTCCTTTCCCATATCGGTAAAGTCGACGGAGATAGACTTCCCGGGGCCATCCGGAATGGGAAGAGGAGTGAGCAGCCCCATGGGCTTTTGTCGGCATGGCTTCGTCCGTTGACAGGTTTGGCATTCATTCACAAACTTTTCAAMAGCCCCCTTMATACCAGGCCAATCAAACTGTCGCAACAAGTTAGCGTACGTCTTTGCAATTCCRAAATGTCYGCTGTGCCCATGAGCCACATCCAAGAAGTGTGTTCGGAGAGGTTCATGGTTAGGCACACACAAACGATCGTGCTTTTCATAACGGCGAAAGATCAGACCCTCGTGCTCATGAAAATCAGATTGACTGCTTGGATCAATCCGCAGCCGCTCAAGGATGGGGCCGAGCTCCGTATCCTTGGCGGTGTGCTCCACGAGTTCCTCCCTCARCTTGGGGCGGAGGTCGTAGGACTTGACCAGGCATGTCAAGTGCTCCGGATGACGAGACAATGCGTCGGCAACTCGGTTGTAGCAGCCTTTCTTGTGTTTGAGTTCAAAGTCAAAAATGTCAATTTCATGAAACCAGCGAAGCAAAGTAGGGGACAGGGTGTTCTGCTGTTTGRTCCACTTCAAAGTCTCGTGATCTGAGAACACTTTGAAGTGGCGCCCCAAAAGATAGTGCTTCCAGTGATCCAACGCCATGCGCAAAGCGTAGAGCTCGCGCATGTAGGTGGACGCGGCTACCTTTTCGCTGGGCATACGCTTGCTATAGAACTCAAGCTGTCTCAAGCCGTTGCCGTCATCCTGCTGCAGCACTGCACCAATCCCGTATTGGCTYGCATCCGTAGTAACTACGAATGTTAGCTTAGGATCTGCAATGCGTAGCACCGGGTAACTCACCAACGCATCTTTGAGTGCTTGGAAAGCACTCGTGCAATCATCATTCCAAACATAGGACACATTCTTACTAGTTAGTCGAGACAGGGGTCGCGCAATGATAGAAAAACGAGGTACAAACTTACGATAGTAAGATGCCAATCC
>BFEA01000918.1:234071-249030 GCA_003427395.1 Chara braunii | reverse complement strand
TTTTTTTTTTCATAGCTTCTTTTCCCCCCTCCTTTTTTTTTCTTTTTTTCTTCTGACCATTTCTCGGTTTATGCGTGTCATCCTTGCGCAGGGGCCATGCTAATCTTCTCTGTATCGTTCCAATTTTAACGGATGTCCCGAAGGACCCCCCCTTCTTTTTCCATCGGCGGCGCACCCAAATGTGAGACAACGGGGCGGGACACCCGACTCATGCGGTGATGAGTAAGGCAGGCTACCTGTGAGAGGTTCCCGCCACTCCAGATTTTCGATGACAGTCGGAGGCGCGCTGGGCAGGGAGTGATCTGACAAAAAGCAGAGGAGAACAGAAGCTGGAGGTACCAGAAAACGAAAGCCGGGGAAAAGAAAGGGAACGGATGTAGCGAGTCGCTGACAAATGAACGGAACGCTACTGCTCACGACTTCTTTTTTCAGTTCCTTGTCTTTTATCTGTTTCCTTCTCATATGTCTGCGTGTTGTCATGTTCGCTACCATATACAACTCCAGAAAGAAAAGCACGACTGTTTCGTCGGACTGTTTTGTCGCACTTTCACCGACGTGTATGTGTGTGTGTGTTTGTGTGTATGCACGGGGGTGTGCATTCAGAGAACCGTGCAGAGTGTGGCGAGGGACGGCAAACCGGGGGAAGCATTACGATTCAGAAACGCGGGAGTGGCACTGCGGAGCGTACATCGGAGTGTACCGGTGGAGTGTACGTTGACAGAAGCGTGCGCCAGAGGCACTTTGGAGAGTACCCAATCCGGTTAAACATGGCGAGTGACCCGATCTCGATCTGGTTTTAGAGAAAGCACAAGTTTGCGAGTACTCGTATTCCTCCTTTGCAGAGAGGGCCAAACTTTCACGTCTGCGCCACGTTTGCGTCTTGGGCACACGGAAAACAAACAAGAACACACACACCCGGGCACACACACCCGCGCGCACGCACGCACACACACAAACACACCCGCGCAAACAAACTACGCACACACACACCCGCGCGCACACACACACACACACACACACACACACACACACACACACACACACACACACACACACACACACACGCGCGCACGCACGGAGGCACGCACGCAGGCAGGCACGCACACCTCGGAAAAGGAAAGCACGCAAACAAACTACGCACACGCGAGCGTGCAAACAAAAAAGATAAAAGCACCACATCCATAAGATAGATAGCAGAAGGATAGCTTCCGCAATTGAGTTCCGTCACGTGGGTAGCTTTCAGGAGAGCAAGAAAAAACTGGAAGGAGAGAGGAACAGCGAACCTTGGCGAGAGAAGACAGGCAAAACGGAAACGAGAGAGAAGACAACTGGCGGCAAGCGAGGGACGGGCAAGATAAGAGATGGAAGAAAGAAAGAGAAGGTAGAAAACAATACAAAAGAAGTCAGCCTGCGTGAAGTGAATGAACTCACTAGACAGAAAGCGCATAATATCCCGCTCGGCGCTTGCCCTCCTCGTCTTCGGTTGGCAGACAAAATGCGATCCAAATGAAGCTCCCATCCGCTCCCTCACCAGGTACTGACTCTCCGCCGTGCTATATCCTGCTGCACAATCACACCGTTTCTCCGGTTCCCTGTAACATCTTGGGACCTCGCCCTTCGTTGATGATTCGCGCACTTGTCCCTGCTCTCTCTCTCTCTCTCTCTCTCTCTCTCTCTCTCTCTCTCTCTCTTGCTCGGTGTGTGTGTGTGTCTGAAAACCGCAAACACGGACACATAGATTCACACCTCAACGTCCTCAGCGATGTAGGGGTGGTTGTTTGGCATCGCCATTACGAGCAGGTCGGAGGGTTTCGGGAGACCCAGCATTGAGAGAATGAGAGTAGGGGAGACCTTGCGCCAGCGTCTCTTTTGTGTGTGACTCCGCTCGATGTCCGAGTTCGCACTTTTCTGTGTGACTCCGATCGATGTCCGAGTTCGCACAGAAGAGTCTCAGGGAAGAGTCTCAGGGCATACTCACGCTAGAACTTCTTCACCGATTTCTGGACGTAATTGCGGTCCGATTCTTCCGTTCCGGCCGCAATTCCCACTCAGATACAGGCCCTCGCTGCACGACTCGCCAGACGTCCAAAATGAGACCGTATCTTCCTCTAAAACGGGAAACGTATACTCACATTTGGTGAGTGGCGCGGCGAGTTTAATAGTCTGCTCTCACGATACCAGAATACCAGCTTTGAAGTCAAACCTGAAGCGTCGGTGTGCACCCGCTGAGCTTCCCCTTGTTTTGGGGTAACTCCAGTAGAGCCACAAAAACGAGTTATAGGGCCTCGCCACACTACTCCCGACTTGGCCATTTGCCATTTTAGGGAGTGGAGCATTGCCGCATCAGCTCCACGCTGATCGTGTCCATATGTGGCAAATAACATTTTCAGGCTTGGAGCGCGGCCGGGTCGAGAGTGTAGTGTGTCAAAAGGCACTCCCCAGCGGATTTTCAGGAGCACTCCCGAGCCTATTTTCAGCACTCCCGAGTGTAGTGTCTCGAGAAAAAAAAAAGAAAAAAAAAAAAGGCACTCTTGAGCGGATTTTCTGTCCCTGCTGTGGTGCTGTGAGTGTCGGCGCACTCACTACATGTGAGGGCCTTGTCTAATTACTGCCCTATCGGCGAGATTGTGGCTGTGTGCTGATTGCTGAATGGGAAATACAGGTCACATGCTTTTTGTGTGATCCACTGTCGTTTTCACGAGATCACAGAGGTAGTGCTTTCTGAAAGGTTTAATTAGGACTATCGATTAAGTCAGCCCCTGCCATGTCAATCCCCCCCCCTCTCATAATGCCGAATGCTCCAGACAGTGGTAAATGAGTGGAGATGGGTAGGGCGATGACGTTAGGGTTTCGTAGAGTAGTTTATCTTCAGACCCTGCTATGACTTTCCCCCCCCTCACGATGTTGAATGATTCATGTAGCAGTAAATGAGTTGTGTATGGCAGGGTGATGATGCTAGGGTTTCGTCGAGCAGTCAATCCCCTCCACAGAGAGCAATCAACGCTGCTCATCAGTTCAAAGTCAGACCCAGCGCATATAAGTCAATCACATGTCTGTTCAATCAAAAGATTACAAATGTTCAGGGACGCTGGACCCGCTTTCCAGCAGGTGTTGCTCCCCACCAGTAGATGGAGCCTCACCGACAGTGCTAGTGGTGTCTGCTCTTATCAGCACCCCTAGCACTAGTTCGGGTTGTTTTTTGTAATTAAAAAAAAAAAAGAAAAAAAAAAGGACTGATTTCAATTTTAAAAAAAAATAAAAAAAAATTAGGAGCACTCCCAAAAATTTCCCAAAGTCGGGAGTGGTGTGGAGGGGCCCATAGGGCCTCGTTCGACACCACTTGGAATTTGCTGTTTTTTAAGGAAGCGTCGTTCCACCCCGCCCTAATCACCCACCCTTGAAGTCGCTAATCGTTTCCACATTCCCGCGGCCAAGTGTCCGCCCTTGAAAAGGAAGTGCGGCCCAGGCAAATCGACGAAAATCCCAAGGGTGCCTCGGGAGGTTACTTGGGGCGCAAGGGTTTCACCCTTCAAAACGAGTAATATACAGACCTTTTTCTTGTTTTCCTTTTTTTTCCACCAATCACCACTGTTCATGGTGCAATGACGTCAGCTCTTGCAGTTCCAAGGACGGCCGTCTCAAGGGTTTCGTCAAAGGGTTGTGGAACGAAAAAACAAGTTAGGGGAAATTAATCACCTTCCGTGAGTTAGGGTGCCCTTGAAACTAGACCAGGCGAGGCGCGCGTTATCACTGAGCGGTAAGCGGGCAGTGAGGCGATGGCGGTGTGCGGGCAGCTCTATGCTGAACCCTGGTGGGGGTGGAACTGGCTGGTTGAGGGAGGCGGGGCGCTGGCTTTCTGCAAGCATCGAGGCGCTGGCTGCAAGGGAGCAGCGAGGCGCTGACTGCAAGTGGGAAGCAAAGCGTTGGTAGCATGTGAGGGGAGGGGCGCTGGCCACTTACAGCTGGCGAGGCGCTGGCTCAGCAAGTGTATAGCAATAGTGTCTGACACGTGGCATACCGCAAGTTGTCGGTGTGAGGGAGGTGCTGATGCGCGGGCTCTGTGGTGAGGTGGATTAAAGAGATGACAACGCTTTACATACGCGCGGAATCCGGAGGCGCTTGGCCATTGCCATGTCACAGGCTAACGTGGCATCTGGCCTGAGGCACAAAGAAGAAAGGAGAATAGTGGCGGTGGCTGCTATTTAAACATTTTCCCGGTGTCTTCTGCATTAAGTACTCCATAGGTACTGTCCTTAAGAGGCTGGAGAGCTCTTGCGAGTTGGCGAATGTCGACGTCGGTGGACGAAAGTGGAGTCGGCCCCAAGGAGACTGAAGTGTGGAGATCGCTGGCCTTTTTTAAAGCTTCAACACAGAGCAGGAGGATATCGTCAAGCTGGAGGATCATCATCAAATTTATCTGTGTTCTTTTTTTTACTCTTGTTTGTATTTCGTGCAGGCCTTTCAGCAAGAACACCAAGAGTTTCAAGATCGCCTGTTGTGGAGCACCATTATGTCATCTTCATGTGAACATCACCTACTTTCATCATCATTGGCAGCAATATAGCTGCCACGTTCATCTTTTGCGACATATATTCACGTTCATCTTCTGCAACACATATTCATTAATGTATTTATCAATGTCACGTCATCACCATTATTGACTACATCAATATAAACCCCAATATTCATTATTCTCATTAATTATCTTCAGCGCATGACGCCATCTTCCACAGAGCAAACTTGTGTCTGCTCTAAATCCAATTTATCATTACGGCATTGAATATCACGCCCCTTTTCGAAATACAATTTCCCAAATAGTTCCCTCGCTAAATTTTTTGTACAATCATTCTGATATCATCACCATCATCATCACCATCATTTGTCTATAAATCATTATTTAGTATTCTTTATCACTATCATCTAACTAGTTGATTTCTCCTCACAGGCTTTAGAGTCAGATCTGGCGAGAAGGTTAAGGATTAAAGGTGGGGCGAGCTCTACTCTACAAAGGAAGCGCAAGGAGGGAGGTGCTAACCTTCGAGGGAGTACAGGCAGACAAGGGGGAGTGTTCTAGTTTGGGGCTGGGGAAGATCCCAGCGGTGGCAGATTAGGGCACAACTAGCTTGAGATAATCAGTGGGGGGAACTGATTACTCAAGGGAGTAAAGGAAGAGGAGATGGCTTTCTCTAGCTGGGGATGAGGGAATTTAACTGGTTGCAGTTCGATTCCGCTCAGCGGGGGCAGCACAGAGAGGAGGAGAGGAAGAGGGGTAAAGAGGCAGGGGAGGAGAGGGGAAGTTGAATCTACATCAAGGGTCATCATCATCAATATCATCAGCAATATCATCATCAAAAGCAATAACATTTACATCGCTAGGTTTTTCAAAAAATTTCTCTGATTGCGTTTCGTTAGAATATGAGAGAAGGTAAGTGGGGGATTGCGCTAATCTGGGGCTGATAATCCAGAGGTGGCAGATTAGGGCAACAGCTTGATTGGGTCATACTCTAGGGGGAATGGTAGGACCTCAAGGTCAGTATGGCAGTAAGTGGGACTGTCTCAGGTTGAGGCTGAAAAAAGACTACTCATCAGGGAGGTTCTTTTCAGTGGAGGCAACCAGGGGCGAGTAGGAATAGTGGGGGGAAGAGGAATATAATCCATATCTACTAATGTCAATCATTATCATCACCACCCTCAATCCATATCTAGGACGCCATCTTCCACTGAGCAAACTTGTGTCTGCTCTAAATCCAATTTATCATTACGACATTAAATATCACGCCCCTTTTCGAAGTACAATTTCCCAAATAGTTCCCTCGCTAAATTATCTGTACAATCATTCTGATATCATCACCATCATCATCACCATCATCTGTCTATAAATCATTATATAGTATTCTTCATCACTATCATCTAACAAGTTGATTTTTCCTCATGGGCTTTAGAGTCAGATCTGGCGAGAAGGTAAGTGGATTAAAGGTGGGGCGATCTCTACTCTACAAAGGAAGCGCAAGGAGGGAGGCGCTAACCTTCGAGGGAGTACAAGCAGACAAAGGGGAGTGTTATAGTTTGGGGTTGGGGAAGATTCCACCGGTGGCAGATTAGGGGACAACTAGCTTGAGATAATCAGTGGGGGGAAGTGATAACTCAAGGGAGTAAAGGAAGAGGAGATGACTTTCTCTAACTGGGGCTGAGGGAATTTAACTGGTTGCAAATCGATTCCGCTCAGCGGGGGCATCGTAGAGAGAGGAGGAGAGGAAGAGGGGTAAAGAGGCAGGGGAGGAGAGGGGAAGTTGAATCTACATCAAGGGTCATCATCATCAATATCATCATCAATATCATCATCAATATCATCATCAAAAGCAGTAACATTTACATCGTTAGGTTTTTCAAAAAATTCCTATGATTGCGTTTCGTTAGAATATGAGAGAAGGTAAGTGGGGGATTGCGTTAATCTGGGGCTGATAATCCAGCGGTGGCGGATTAGGGCAACAACTTAATTGGGTCATACTCTGGGGGGAATGGTAGGACCTCAAGGTCAGTATGGCAATAAGTGGGACTGTCCCAGGTTGGGGCTGAAAAAAAACTACTCATCAGGGAGGTTCTTTTCAGCGAAGGCAACTAGGGGCGAGTAGGAATAGTGGGGGAAAGAGGAATAGAATCCATATCTACTGACGTCAATCATTATCATCACCACCCTCAGCAGGTACGTTATCTGCTGGGGACTGAACTAAATAAAATCATTTATTTTTAGCCTTTTATGTATTATTATCAATCTTGCCGTTTGTCTGATTGAGTTGTCAATGTGCACTTGCCTAGGTCGAGTTGATGCCAGAACGACGCTGACCAATGCTGGGGCATCGCCCTGTAACCTAAACTAATAGGAGCTTGAGGTCTTGTAGAGAGATCTGGGAATTGCTGAGGGAGGAAGGCAGTCCACTAATTTGACCAATGGTAACAATCGTGCCGACGATGGTCGGAGCTGGGGCGGGTAGCGCTGCCCTGTAACTTAGCTACATAGAGGGTGTGAGACTGGGTAGAGGTGGGATTGATACACAACACAACATCAGATGACAATTGCTGGAACGGGTAGAAATACCTCGAATTAGGATAGGGTTCCGTGTTGTAGTTCTGAGTAGAGAAGATTTTGATTAGCCTTCCTGATCACTCTTCCTTATTGGCTAGTATTTAGAGTGTGCCTGGTCAGATCATGATTCTGATTAGCAGAAAATCATCAAATTTAGCATCATCATCATTATCCTCATCATCATATAACTGGCATTTCGTTAAAATTGACATTTTTTACTATTTTCACGAATTCAAATTAGGGATCCAAGAAAAAAGTTAAAAAAATTGTGTTTTTTAGCGTGTTTTTGTGCCCACAACATTGGACCATTGATGGTCGGGCGTCCTGGGGACTCCAGACCATATAATGTATCTCGACATAAAAAACCGTCAAAATACATCCGAGGGTCAAAAAAAAAGGAAAAAAAATCGAGGCATATCAGATGGTCCGGCGGACCATCAATGGTTTGATGTGATTGGCACAAAAAAATGTTAAAAAATATTGTGATTTTTTGGAAGATCAATTTCGTGAAAATAGTAAAAAATATCAATTTTAACGAAATGTCTGTTCTATGTTGGTTACTCCGGGTAGACTGGGAGGACCCCGGCCTCAGTGTTCTCAAATATCAGTACAAGCCTTGGGCACTGGGCCCCTTAAAAAAAAAAAAAAAAAAAAAAAAAGGTGCCCTTGAAAAGCCAGTATTTTCAAGTGGTGTCGAACGAGGTCAATAATCCCACTACGGGGCAAGATACACTTTGCAATTGCTCTTCGGGCACCCTACCTGGCCAGAAAGCTGGGTTGTATACATTGTCCGAAATGCAGTTCGAAATATAAAACTCCGGCCTAGTTTCCCCTTTTGGGGAGTAACTTCAGTAGGGGTAAGTTTCTATCCCCTCCCCTCTTCTCTCATTTCCTTCTATATATTTTTAGGGTCCAGTTGCACTACGTGGCATACTCCCCTTCCGCCTTTTTTTTTTTTTTTTTTTTGTAATTGAACATCGTTCAGAGCAGGCAATTGTGGAGATAATTGGTAGAAAGCTCCCAAGCCAAAACCTTTTTCGCTTTGGCTGTCCACAGTTTGGACGTTTGGTACTTCCGGCCCAATGACTTCCATGTTGGGTACTACATGCCCTCGTCTTTCCAGGGGTCCTACCGGATTATGCATCTGGCTCAAAACAGTGCCAGATTCCTTTTGATGTAAAAAAGGTCGAGAGTGGTACCACTGAAGTATAGAATGAGGCCCACAAACTGTATTTTGAAAAAGAAGGGCCCTGCTGGTTCACAAATCAGGCGCAAAAACAGCACCAAATTCATAAACTGGTAAAAACAGGCCAAGGGAGTTGTGGCCACCCCGCGAAGGCACCTTTCACCCAAGCGGAAGACATTTTGGCCGGTAGTACCGAGGGGCCGAACTTTGGGCGGCCAAAACCGAAAAGGTTTTGGTGAGGGCCCTTTCTACCAATTATCCCACAATTCTGCCACCAGGGTGGTACGAGCCCCTGGTGATAGAAGCCTACAAGAGGTCGATGGCTCCAATCTATTTGTGAGGAGTTGCACCTGCCGGAAATCGGGTCCAGCGCCCCTCGTAATAGTGACATATATTCCTCCGGAACGAAAGTTCAAGGCTGTTCATGCAGCCCGCCTGGCCAAGGCACACAAATTTCTTCAGTTGTTGGGCCGTAGCCTGCGGGACTTCCACAGATAGAACTGACAGGTATATTCAGGTAACATCATTAGGTGGGGATTAGAGAGCACACTACAGTTACTGTGTACTCCATGAGCTACGAGTTACGTAAAGACATGGTGGCCATTGAAGCTTCATTATTCAAAACAGTCCAAGGTGGGCGGGGGCCTCTCTCTCCCTCCCTCCCTCCCTCTCTCTCTCTCTCTCTCTCTCTCTCCCTGTGTGTGTGTGTGTGTGTGTGTGTGTGTGTGTATGTGTGTGTGTGTGTGTATGTGTGTGTGTGTGTGTGTGTCTGTGTTTGCAGCCCTTGGCGTCACATGACAGCAACAGGTCTTTCTGTTCCTATTTCAGTTAATTGCCGGCATTTATCTGAAACAGCAACAGAAAGACATGTTGCTTCCCCCCACCCCACCCCTAGACCCCACAAACCCAACAACACCCTCCCTAGAGCCGGCAGGCCCCGAAATGATTCGGTAGAAGGCCTTCAAACGCCCTTTTTTTTTCTTCATTTTCTATCTTCAGAAACAAAAGTGCAACAAATAAAAAAAAAGGAAAAAGTCATAAAACCTCCCCGCGATGAAACCTTTGTATCCATTTCCCGCCAAAGGGGCAAAAAATTGCCGCTTGTCCCAAAATGACTTTTGGTATCATTTTTGCCCCCTGTCTGGGCTGTTAAGGGCCGCTGTGTAAAATTGGAGGGAATTTGCGGGGAAAGTGTTTTGCATGGTGCAAAAATAACGCCCAAAGTGATTTTTGGGTCTGCGACACCTTTTTCCTATTTGGGGGGACATGGATACAAAGGTATTGTTGCGGGGAGGTTTTATGACTGTAAGACTTCCCAAAAAAACTTATGGAGCTCAGGTTCTTAAATGACCTTTTTTTCCCCCTGCATTCTTTTATATCTTTTATCTTCAAAAACAAAAGGGATAATTGGTATAAAGAGCCTATGTGAAAACCTTTTCTGTTTTGGCCGGCCAAAGTTCGGCCTTTCGGTTAAACAACTTTCCCCTGGGTGAAAGGCGCCTTCGCACCGTGGTCACAATGTCATCTCCCTGGGCCTGTTTTTACCGGTTCAAGAATTTGGCTCTGTTTCTGGGCAAGATTCATCAACCGGTAGGGCCCTTCTTTTCCAAAATCGCGTACGTGGGCCCCATTCGATTCTTCAGCCGCAACTGAAAAATTTCCCAGAATTAAAAATACATTCTATAGTAAAATTACAATCTAAATTTTAAATTTTCATTCCATCTTAAAAAATGTCATTTCCAATTTTAAAATTTTTCATCTTACTTCCAAACTTTCATTCCAAGAATAGGGTATCCTTTCTTATTTAGACTGCATACTAGAGATGGAATGAAAGTCTGGATGAGTTCATGAAATATTTTAATTGGACTGTCATTCTAAGTAAGGATTTCCAGTCATAAATAGGTCAATCCAATCGAAATTAGAAGATATTTGTTGTACTAGAATGGAAATTTAATTAACACATTTCAATAACTCATCCAGACTTTCATTCCATCTTGAACAAATAGATATAGTTGGAGGGGAAAACTCATATTTAAACGGGAACTTATCAAATAAAACTATAAATTTTTGAATTGGACTGACATTGGAATGATAATTTATAAACATGAAGGATTTTTTTTTTATGGAATGTTTTTTCTACTTTTATTTCTCGTGGGAATTTTTCTGTTGGCGTGAACACCGCCGGCCTCCTTTACATCAAAGGGGTAACTTCGGCGCAGTCACGAAAACAGTTTGTAATTGCATTCGAAACTGCGTTTTATCAGCTTAGTCAAGACCCGAGTTTCAATTGCAGTTGAAACTCGGTCGTATGGAGTTCAGTCAGGGCCCTCTTCTACCCACGAACAGCAGATTAAAAAAAAAAAAAAAAAACATCCCTAATGCTGTGATTGCGGTCCGATACAGGATGCTACAATACTAGCTGAAGCGAGGCAGTCAGTTAGCTGCCTCGCGTGGAATCCGCCCTGCCTGGCTGACAGGGAGCTACAAGGACCTGACAACAAGAAATAAAAAAGGAAAACAACCTGTTTCATGTTCCTCACTTCCTGGCTAGATACATTCCTTAAAGCACTGGTGACCTGAGGGCCTCCCCGGCGTAGGTGGATTCGAAGTTCCTCGTTTCTTTCCTTTTTTATTTCTTTTTTTCTTTTTGTTTTCTTTTTTCTTTTTTTGGAGAGTAGGCTACTCTTGAGACTTTGCGTTTGCTTGTGAAGGGTAGTGCCTGCGAATCTCGGTTGTGGCCGAGACATCGCCGAGACATCTCGGCCGTGGCCAGTCTGGGGTGTGGCCGAGACATCTCGGCCGTGGCCAGTCTAGTCTGGGGTGTGGCCGAGACATCTCGGCCGTGGCCCAACCTTGGAGCTGGTTTTTTTTGTTTTTTTTTTGTTTTGTTTTGTTTTGTTTGTTTGTTTGTTTGTTTGTTTGTTTGTTTGTTTGTTTTCTTTGTTTGTTTGTTTGTTTGTTTGTTTGTTTGTTTGTTTTCCAGCCGCAGAACGGCACGGCGCGTTGGCACGCAAAAAAAAAAAAACAAGAAAGAAAGAAACGGCCATGTGCCTGACTGGCCTGCTAGAAAAAAACAGCCCGAGTTTCAAACTGCCAAAACGCAGTTTCAACTGCAATTGAAACTCAGGCCCTGAGTCCCCTGACTAAACTGCTAAAACGCAGTTTCAAATGCAATTACAAACTGTAACTCTGACTACGCGGTAGTTTTCTCTACATGAAAATGAATGTGGCGCTGTTATGCGACAGATTCATGATCCGGTAGGGCCCTTGGAGTGACGCGTGGGCCTGTAGTACGCCACATGCAAGTAATTGGGCCGGTAGTACCAAACAGCTAAACTTTTGGAGTGGGCGCCTTCTACCCATTATCCCAAAACAAAAGTGCATTTGAGATTTTTTTTTTTTTTGTTGAAATCTCGGCCCTCGCCAAACGCCCGTGGCCAAGGCCTGCGGTTGACATCCCGACTGCAGGCTAAGATGGACCCCACAGTCATGACCGTGAGGGATACATAGCATGTTAGAGGATCTTTCTATAAAATGACATCCGGGAGCCAAACACTGTGTGACAAATCACCATCATTTTGTCCCCTCAGAAACAAGAGATCAGGAACATGTTGACTCTCAATAGATTGCACTCCGGCACAAACACACACGCACATGCATGCACGCACCCACGTGCACATGCATCATGGGGGTTATCTGCTGACGAGTTGGTGAAAGGCCCTTAAATGAACGGACAGCAAAAGAAACAAACGCTAAAAATGGATGAAAGGGGCCTAAAACCCCAAGAACTGCCATTTCGTCAAAATGGACTTTTTTTTTTTTTTTTTAACGAAATTGAAACCAAGTTTTTTGGCCAAAAATGCGTCCAAATTTGGCGCTCCGAGGGTCCGTCGTTCTTAAAATGCTGGACGCCCTGGATGTATGTGGACCTAGCTTGAGACCAGATACATCCAGGGGGGACCGCCAGATTGTATCTGGTCTCCAGCTAGGTCCATATAGATCCAGGAGGTCCAGCATTTTTTAATAACGCCGGACCCTCGCCAAAAGCAAATTTGGACGGGTTTTTGGCCAAAAACTTGGTTTTCATTTCGTTCAAAAAAAGAAAAGTCCATTTTGGCGAAATGGCAGTTCAAGGCAAATGTCTGTTTTCATGCAAAAATCGCTCTTTTCAGTTTTTCAGGATTTTCAGGATTGTCAAGGCTGGCCAAAACAGTCTTGTCCAAGACCCCGACAAACACCAAACTTGGCATACGCAGACCTTGACCAAAAAAAAAAAACAGGGCAAAAAAAAAAAAAAAAAAAAAAAAAAACACCAAATGCACTTTTCAGTGTTGGGGGTGTTAACCTGGGGCCGAAAAGGGGGGGTCCATGTTAACCACTTGTTGTCATGCCGATTCCATTCATCACGTACATTACTCTCGGAGTCTCGGTGCTCTTTTTTCACCAACAACCATAATGGTTGCTGTCTCAATGTTGTACACTAGCATGTACTTTGAAATGGATTACATGCACTGCCTTTTTTTGTACTCGTGTCTCTCTTATTTGTTTCACATTCACTCATTTCACTCCATTTGACTTTGTCTTATCCTTTGCTTCAACGTCTTCCTGCTCTTCTTTTGTGTCTGTATCATTCAATACAGGCCTCTCATCGAGAAGCTTGGAAATCCTTCATACAGTCATCAGTATCGTCAACGGCTATGCACGGTTTGTAGTCAACAGAGAAGCTTGGAAATCCGTCATACAGTCAGCTGACTCAGCAGATTCTGGTAAGCATGCTCAAACGGGGTCCTCATCTAATCTCAGAGTCTGCAATGATCACCAAGGACATGGTGTCATGCGTAGGGGGGACCCCATCCGCCCCACATGTACGTTCAGCACTTCGCAGCCCTTCCTACCCGCCCTCCATCCTCACCTTATCTCCTGCGCTCTCTCTCCTCCTCCCTTCCCTTTTCACCCACCATGTAGACTGTGCAATGGGCTGTTTTTTTTTTTTTTTAATGCAAACACTTGATCTATTTTTAGCCAAAAGGCTGAGAAAGTTATAGGCGGGAGGAATATCGACAGGAGGCGCCACTGCGTGTGTCTGTCCGTCCTTGTGCGGTAGACAGGTCTGTTGGTCTCTATGATCCGATGGTGAACCTCAACTCCGCGATAGGAAGCGACATATTCCGCTATCCTAGAGATAGACCTGTCTTAGTGGGGGGCCTGGCCAATTGACTCGGGCGAGACCCTCAGTCTGAGACCAGGGACCAGAGCAGAGTTGAACAACGCTTGACGGGGCAGGGGGCTGTCTCTTATACACATCTAGATGTGTATAAGAGACAGCCCTCAGTCTGAGACCAGGGACCAGAGCAGAGTTGAACAACG
Source organism: Chara braunii (assembly GCA_003427395.1). Taxonomy (NCBI): domain Eukaryota; kingdom Viridiplantae; phylum Streptophyta; class Charophyceae; order Charales; family Characeae; genus Chara; species Chara braunii. The sequence goes on along the minus strand of BFEA01000918.1, from coordinate 235,393 downwards.
CTTGACGGGGCAGGGGGAGGCGGAGGCGGAGGGGGAGGGGGAGGGGGAGGGGGAGGGGGGGAGAGGGGGTGGGCCGAGGAGGGTCCGGTGGGGGGTGCAGTAGGCAAATCTGTTGGTAGCAATGGCATGGCAAACCTTAACTCTTGGACACGAACCGTCAGATTTCACATCCTAAATATAGACATAGCTTAGTGGGGGGCCTGGCCAATTAGTTGGGCCAGATCCTAAGTCTGAGATTAGGGACCAGAGCAGAGTTGAACAAAGCTTCACGTGACACGTGGCAGGGGGCGGGAGAAGGAGGGGAAGGGAGAGAACCGGGGTGGGGGGGGCGGGGTTTAAGAACCAGGGGAAGCAAGAGATGCGCACTACTTGGAAACTCTTGCCCATCTGTTTTTTTTTTTTTTTTTTTTTCCGGGGGACAATGCTCCAATCTATTCGTGGGGAGCCGCACGTGCTGGGAACCGGGCCCAGCGTCCCATTAGGAACATTCGGAGAACATATACGGAAAAAAACTCGAGATACGGGGGACACCTGGCTTCGGCTAAGAATAGGATCATGAGCAATTTCTAGTCTATTAGACAAAAGACCTTATGAGATAGGCTGAAGTTCAGAAATTTATGAAGAAGCTTGAAAAAACATGAGAGCGGAGGGTCAAAAGTGAACCCACCTGCTATCCAAAACTCCCCCTCTCAACAGACGAAAGGTCGGTCCAGGCTTTCAGTCCTCGTACCAGAACTCACTTGATGGAACAAAAAAATAAAAATAAAAATAAATCACAGCTTAGTTTCATGATAGGTGTCGCTGCAGCGGTGGTACAGCCTGCACTATTGCCATCGCAAGGAAGAATTTTTAACGAAGAATGCAAGCGAAGATGTCATGTAGCATAGAGATTATTATCAATACATTATTATTATTATTACTATTATTATTATTATTATTATTATTATTATTATTATTATTATGGTTTCATTTTGGATACTGTAAAGTTCATTGTGTCGCTCGAACTTTCCAAATATTAATTCATAGATATCAATGTACGTAGGGTACACACCGTCGGCGAGTACTAGACATCAGCAAAGCTGCAGAAGTTTGTTGCGTGACAAAGCAGGACAACAGTGAAGGTCAAAACCTCCGAGGCAGAGACGGGAAGGTAGGTAAGTGAAAAACCTCCGAGGTAAAAAAAAAAAAAACATAAAAAACCCACCGAGGCAGAGTCGGGAAGGTAGGTAAGTGGAAAACCTCCGAGGTAAAAAAAAAAAAAAAAAGAGAAAACTACGGCGCAGTCAGGGATTGAGTTTGTAATTGCACTTGAGGCAAAAGGG
>BFEA01000918.1:213973-224556 GCA_003427395.1 Chara braunii | reverse complement strand
GCTGAACTCAACGTGCCGTTGTGTTTCGCACACTTCTCTCTCTCTCTCTCTCTCTCTCTCTCTCTCTCTCTCTCTCTCTCTCTCTCTCTCTCTCTGTGTGTGTGTGTGTGTGTGTGTGTGTGTGTAACAAGCACGGAGTCTGGCAGATACACATAGAAACACAGAGACATAGAACCCCACGATCGACCGCGGCGATCTTCTCTACGGATGGTTGTATGTCATCGGCATCAGCAGCAGGCTGAAGCGTTTGGGGAGACCCTGCACTGTGAGAGTGGGAATAGGCAAGCAGTTGCAAGTAGCACGCGCTCTTCGGTGCCAGCATCTCTTTTTATGTGTGACCTTTCTCTCTGTTTATGTCCGCGCTCGCACCATAGGAAGAGTCTCAGGGCAAACTCACTGTAGGACTTCTCGCTTCAAAAAAAAGGAAAAAAAAAAAAAAAAAAAAAAAAAGGGACTCCTCGCTTCTTGACTGATGTGTGGACGTCATTGCAGGCCTCTAGTTCCTCTGTGGCGGCAATTCGCACTAATAAGAGAGTTAGGGCGTCGCCACACCACTCTCGGAATGTTCAAGTTGAGAATGAACTTGCAGCTAGAACATGGCCAGATGCGCATGCCAAATTCTTGTCTTTTTCGCATTTCGACAGTGGTGTGGCTTGGCCCTTAGATACAGGACCTCGCAGCACAGCTCAGCGAACGTGGAAAATGAGAACGTATCTTCAGCCATAGCCCAGAAAGACACACACGCCTGAGTATTTGTCTTTTCCACATTTTTTTGTCTTTTCCCCCGAACATAACGCACCCTAAAAATGAATGTACACAAGCTGTATTTCCGGCCAGAATAAGGTGAGGTGTGTTCGGGGGAAGACGGTAGGCCCACATTGAGGAAAGTGATAGTCTGCTCTCCGGATGACCAGAAGACCCAGAACAAGTCAAACCAGAAGCCTCGGCGTTCTCCCGTGTTTTCATTGGTTTTGTGTTTCTGTCCTCTTCCTCCCCTCTTTCTTTTTTTTTTTTCTTTTTTTTTTTTTTAAAGGGCGATGGCCTTGAGGTATTATCATCGGACTACAAAAAAATATATATATATTATCACCGGACTAACCAGCCCAGGTAAATTCAATATTGTGTCTAATCTGACGTCGGGTGGCCTTTTCAGCCGAGGGATTGCCTTCAGGGAGCCCCCAACGGAAGACACCGGCCAGGGGACAGCCGGTGGCAGAGGGAGCGAGCATGATCTGAGTGGCTAGTCGCTGTGCCTCCCCGATTACCCCTCGAAAATCAGCAGAGACTGCTTTTTAATGCCAATTGGGGGGACCAATATCTCTAGGTGGCGGAGGCCAAGCATGCCCAGGAATGTACACGAGGCCAATGGGGATTGAACCCAAGACCTCCTGAATGCCACTTGCGTGCCTTACCAACTGAGCTAGGCCGCTGGATTCTTCCTCTCCTCTTGTTTCCTTCTATTCTTTTTTTTTTTTTTTTTTACAATTTACTTCTATTCTTGGAAAGGGCGACAGCCTTTCTAAAAGCTCAGTTGGTAAGGCACGCAAGTGGCATTCAGGAGGTCTTGGGTTCAATCCCCATTGGCCTCATGCACCTTCCTGGGCAAGCTTGGCGCCCGCCACCTAGAGATATGCCGTTGGTCCCCCCGAGTGGCATTGAGCAGAGACTGCTGTTGTTCATAGGGGGAGGGGACCGGAGGGGAGGCACAGTGACTGGCCCATCGAAGAAGCTCGGTCCTGATGCTACCGGCTGACCCCTGGCCGGTATCGCCCACCTGCTGTAGCAGGTATCGCACCTGCTGGTGGGTGCAGCTCCCGCATGTTCCCTCGTTGGAGGCTTCAGCACGGATGTGGCTGCTACGGGTTCCCCGTAATACTATAATAATGACAATACAGATTTGACAGGTAATTGAATTGGTTGGGCTTCAAAGAATTAGCCTTTAAAAAAAAAAAAAAAAAAAAAAAAAAAAAGGTGAAAGAACAGCACGTCATATGAACTGGACATGAATCTGAAATTTTGTCTTCTTTGTCCTGGTCTCCTCGCCGTAGCGGGCCTCGCTCCACTCCGCATCACTGTAATTGTATCTGGACGTGCCGGTGGTCCTCATACATGCGACTTGTTGCATCATGCAATGTACGCAGTCACGATACATGCATGAAGTTGGCAGTGAAGCCATGACCATCATCATCGAAATGAAAGTCCGACAAATTTTCGGGAGGTGGGGGTCGGACCGGTGCGCTACCGCCGGCGCTACAGCGCTCGGACCTAGCGCACGCAACCCGGTAACGGGACGGACTCGGTCGTGGTGCTACCATGGTGATAGCTCCCGGTAGGGTTGTAGTGATGCATAGCGTTGCCATGACGGCGCGACATAGCCCTGGAGCTATGGCATCCTCCAACACGATGTTCCCGTTCAGACCTGCGTAGTAGATGTATACGAGGTGTTGAGGAAGGTTGATAGTCAATGTAAGCTATATGAGAAGTCAGGCAGCTAGGTATTCTGCGTAAGTGACAAAAGGGGCTCGGATATTGACGATATCTGAGTGTGCCATCAGGCAGGCAAGCCAAACACGCGCTGAGCAGCGCATGAATTGGTGTACGATTATGGCGGAAGTCAACATGGACCGGGGGCCGAGATCTCCACCGGCCGCTCCAAACGAGACTGAGGAGGACAATGAGAGATCGCCTGAACTGGCAAGGCGTTGCTATGAAGATGGAGTGATGCCAGCAAACATCGACCCTGGAGTAATGAGTGGGGAGGGTCGTGTGGTCCCCGTTAAAGTCAATAGGAACATCGATCAGGTGAAGATAGAGCATACTGTCACTATTATCTTCCGAGAAGGGGCGAGATTCTTGTCCCGTAAGGTTAAAGAGGATATAGTGAGGGCGTTTGAAGATGAGAAGGTGGCCGAGGGTGCCCTTGATGTGCAAACATTCATCAGTGGAAGAGTGAAGATCGAGAGCCCGAATGTACTCTCGTACATGGCCAAAAGCACAGCGATCATTACCTTCTTGATTCTCAAAGGAAGAGATGAACTCACAATTGGCAGGAATCGCTATGTCCTCGAATTTAAACCATGGCTTACGAAAGCCCAATTGCGCGCTCAGAGACTGGAGGAAGATGACTCGGTGTTTTGGGTGATTGCGGTCCAAGCCCCTCTGGACGCCTTTTTCTACTTGCACGCGCAGGTAGCACGAGCGATTGGGCCGATCTTACGTACACATCCAACAGAACAAGACCGCCTGAAGCCAGCCGTCATTAATATCAAATTTGATATTGACCCTTCTGCCAAGGACAATATGAAGGATAAGATTTGGGTGGAGACTTGTGAAGGTGACGAACTGGAGATTAGACTGGATTCCTCGGACACGCCTAGATGTAGAAGATGCAGAGCCTTCTTTCACACTGATGCGGAGTGCAGAAGAAATCAGAATCAAGGCCAAGGTCCACAACATCAGCAATCTACAAGTCGACCACAGTACCAGGGAGTGTTGAGACCGATAGGTGGGCAAGGAGGTCCGGGTGGGGGAGCACCAAATGAAGAGGTAGGCACTTCACAAACGAGAGGTGAAGGAGTATCGGCAACTATGGCGACAGGACAAGCGGGAGCCAGGATACCATTGGCGATGGAGAGATTTATCCTGAGCCAAGGTCAAACTGCACAAGGGATGGGACAACAGCCCACCCCACTAGGTCATCTGTCGAGCTTTCTCCCGGGAAACTTCAACCTGGGACAGTTAAACAACAATCCGATCTTCTCTCCCTGTCTTCATGCGATGCCGAGTGGCAATTTCTATCATCCACTCGGTATACCAAGCCAGTCTTCCTAGATGGCGCATCCAGTTATGCAGCAATACGTCGGTACCGCCTCGGCCTTTGCTCCCTATTAAGATCTGAGAAGCGGAGCACATCATCCATCACGAGAAGCAACTATGCCGCCGCTAACAAGAGGCCAAACGGAGCAAGCAACAAGTGAAGCACCATCAGAGCCTTACCTGCCGCCGCGACCAACGGAGGTGAAAGACCTTCAAGCATGCCGACAGGAGGCTTCGACTTCATCTCCAGCAGGACAAGATGGCAGACGACTGACCTTTGGGAAACAACGACGCCTGGAAGGAAACGTTTCAACCTCTCCCTTGCATAGGAATGAAGAGTTGTTGTCCCCACAGGGGTCCGAAAATTCATTGACGTCTATCGTCGGTACCCCAGGTACGAAAACAACGAGGAGGCGAACGCCGGCAACTCTGCAGAGAGGTCAAATCCAGGACCTGGAGGTAAGGATTCTCCCGGTATTCTGCACGGTCGTGCGTAACAACCTATGGTGGATTGCTTTTGTAGGTCCCGAGGGTTCGCCAGCGCCGGTCAATCTACCTGCTCCTGAACAACCCATGCCATCATCCATTTTCACCCTAGTGCGCACTGCGATTAGGAACAAATTTCCATTTCGATGGGTGTCGGGAGAGCTAATGATTAGGTTGATAACCGACCAACAGAAAACTCCTAACAGAAAGCTGAAATTCTTTGTTCCTATCTTTGATGTGCGATTTGACCAAGGATAGTTGGAAGTGTTTGGAGGCTGAGGGTTTGAAATTGCTTCCGCTTGCATGGTTGTATGAGCAGAAAATACAGGAATTGTCGCGAATTAGAATTCCTCCGTACTGTTCGGCAGAAATCTTGGGAGAGCTCGAGGGAAGGTTACCCAGCGCGAAGAAACTGAACTCGCAGTTCTTCAAGAACAGCATCACTGCCCCATGGGTGTCAACTCATCCCACCGCCGAAATCCATACTCTAGCAGGCGAGGTTAAGAGGGATGTCTAAATTTAACTTGATAATGTGGAATCTGAGAGGCTTAGGTGACACGACTAAGAGACATAAACGAGATAGGTTGAAAGCGTGGTTGCATGAGAAGAAGTGCCATATTGCATGCTTACAGGAAACCAAGTTAAATGAGGATAAGATTAACTCCCTGGGCCATTGGTGGGATGGACCACAGATTTGGTCACCCGCCATCGGCACAAGGGGGGGCATGACCATTTTGATCCATAGAGATGAACAGTTGGAGATAATCGATTTCTATGCTGACTTGTGGGGCAGATGGTGTTGGGTTAAGTTTTTCAAAGATGATGAAGAGTGGGTAGTGGCTTCTATTTATGCTCCTGTAGATCGCTCAGAACGAGCGTGTTTTTTCGATGAATTATTCTATGTGATCCCGGACTGCGATTGTCTCATCCTAACTGCCGATTGGAATACCTCATTGGACGCAACCTCGACTAGGCTGGATGGGCTTCGTGACAAGGACGCATTACTAACTCTGATGAATGAGCTCAATCCGATTGACCCGTACAGACTGGCTCATCCGGATCTGTCAGACCTTACCTAGTTTTCGAACTGCAGGGACAACACCGGTACCATTACCCGGAGGTTAGATTACTTCCTAATCTCCTCTGGTCTGTGGAACTCGGTCAACGAGGTATCGGAATCACTACAGTCCTTGTCCGGTCACAAGCCGGTAGACCTCCAACATCCGTTCGACTTAGATGCCCCAAGAGCCAGAGACCTAACAGATTTGTGCGAATATGCCGCCATATATTATAAGGACATACTTACCTCAAGACTGCAGGGACCGAAAGTCGCTGAAGACCGACATGTAGACTGTGTGCATTGGGATTGTATTCGGTTAGAATCTCGACGCCAGGGCGCCTAGACCTGGACAGGCCAATTACATCGGAGGAAGCTCTGGAAGCTCTCAAATCCATGCTAAAAGGCAAAGCGTCGGGGGACGATGGGCTCTTGGTGGAACTGTATATCAAGATGTGGGACTATGTGGGAAGTATTCTAACTGAAATCTTCAATGAGATATTAGCGGGCTTCAATCTGTCAGCCAATATGCGTCAAGGAATTATTTCTGTTTTATTTAAGAAGGGCGATCGGACGGAAATCTGAAACTGGAGACCTATATCAGTTCTGAATGTATCATACAAATTACTGGCTAAAACTTTGGCCAGGAGACTGGGCAAATATCTCCCTGACCTTGTCCAGAGTGACCAGGCGGCCTTTGTTCAAGGCAGGTTTATATTTGATAATATAGTTACTGCCATTGAATCTCTGGAGATTATACAAAATGACTCTTTAAATGTGGCTATGTTACTCCTAGACCTGGAAAAAGCACATGACAGGGTCAACTGATCATATGTCTTAACAACTCTAAAAGTTATGGCGTTTGGGCCTAACTTTTACAGATGGATAGTAGGCATGTATACGTTGTCAACGACCGATGTAATGATTAATGGTCACTTATCCGTGACGTTTCCTCTTACACGGTCACTGAGACAAGGCTGCCCCCTTGTCCCGCTCTTGTTTGCAGTTTAAATTGAGGTTTTGTTGAATAACATAAGAAGACAGGAGAGAATCAGAGGTCTTACCATTGGCCCGTCCTTGTGTAAGGTGAAGGCACTGCCAGACGATCTCTTTGTTTTATCGGAAAACACAGCGGAATCATTGGGAGCTTTGAGGACAGAACTAGCTAGCTATTGCGATCTCTCTGAAGCCTCAGTCAACTAGCATAAATCTGTATATCTGCTTCCTGTTAACTTCTCATTGTCTTGTGAATGGGGAATAAAACGCATAACAGATGATTTGTCGGAACGTTTCTTAGGTGTCCAAATTTCCCTTTTGGATTGTTCGGGTGATGAAGATGATTTATTGCTGCAGAAATCGATGCAAAGAATGGTGATGTGGGGTAAGGCTCCTCATTTATCACTGTTTGGTAGAGCCTTAGTTATTAATGGTGCCCTGTTCGTGTTGCTGTGGTTCATGGGAACAGTCAGGGCCTTAGGGTCACAACTGTACTCACTTATCAAAAGGCGAGCAACCAAATCTCTCTGGAAACCATACGCCACAGACAAGGATTCTTTCATCTCCAAGGTCGCTTGGGAGATGCTTTGTACTCCCAGGATCTAAGGGGGGTTGGGGATTATGGAACCAAAAAAACAGAATAATGCCATGCTTATACGTTGGCTGATCAATGCTAACCAGTTATCCCCTGCCCCGCACTGGGTTATTATGGTGGAACACATCCTGACAAAGGAATGGAAGTTGGTCAAACCGAACGATGTTTGGCTCTATCTAATGCTCCTGGACTATTCTTTTCAGAGAAGACAAATAAAGTCTTCATTTTGGAGAGCGATTATTCTCGCATGGAAGAAGCTCAGACCGGATGTGTAGGTGAAACCAACAACTAAGACTGAAATCCTGTTACAACCGTTATTCGAGAACCCCCACATCCGCTCTCCGGATGGGGTTTGGATTAAGGCAGATAGATGTAGCTTTGGTTGTAAGTGGATTGAACTAGGGGCTCTCAGAGTACAGGATCTTTGGGACCAGGTCCAGGGAGCTTGGATATCTGAATCTCAGCTGCGACTTACTCTTGGCAATGTAAGGAATCTCAGCTCGAAATTGGCCTTTGTGATAGATGCAATCCCGACACATTGGAAATACCAATTGGGCCCAAACGCGGTTGATCCACCAGGTTCTTGGCTGGTGAGCACAAATGGGGATCAGTCGAAATTGTGGAAAATAATTGAATATCTACCTGATGGAAAAAAGGTTCTCCAGGGATGCCAGATCGGCCAAAACGCTTGTCTTGTGCAGATTGAAGAGGATGAACGTCCGCCGGTAGGCTCCATATTTACGCAGGTTCGAGTGAATGAAATGAGCAGTTCCCATGGTGTCCAAGGATATGAGGTGGTTTTGAATGGAACACCGGTGGAGAATATGAAGGTGGATCCCTGCATGTGGGAGTGGAGGGCCCTGCGAAAATCTGGGGAAAACCTGAGAATCATGGATTACACTCGGAAGGTCGGTTACAAATGTATCATTGCTCAGAAGGATCCTCTGACTGTGGCAAGAACGAGATGGATGGCAGTCATAGACATTCAACCTGGAAGAATAGATCAGGCCCTGCTCAACAGTTGGAAACAGCTAAAGGTTATTGCCTGTCAAAGACAAGCCTCAATTTGTGGCTATTTTCTATGATGGTCACCCCTTTGGCGGTGTGGCTTGCAGTCAGACATTTGGAAATAGACCTGAAGTGCCTGCGATGCGAATGGGCCTTCGAATCTACCATTCATCTGTGGTGGGACTGTCTCGCCTCTCCTTGGATCTGGAAATGGTGGATTAACATATGGAACAGATTACCAGGCCCATCATTCGAGTGGGACAAGATATGGACCTTTCTGGGCGGGGTCCCGGATGGTACCCCTGTCACAAAAGGGTGGGGCTATATGGCGCAATCGGCCAGAGCTGTTCTCTTTTCAATAATCAGGCAAGGACGGAACGACCAGGTGTTAAAGGGGAAACAGTGGACTAATGCACAGATCAGAGGATCTACAAGGCAACTGCTGAGAAGAGTCATTCAAGCGGACTAGCGGAGAAAGGTCGCTAAATCAAGCAGCAATGGTACAGGAAAAATGTGGTTCAGAGAAACATGGTGCCTGAACAATTCCTTTGCGTCGATCAATGAGAAAGGGCAACTATGCTTAGCCCTGTGGCTGTTTAAAACTTAGGAGTAGTAACCTCAACCTGGTTTGCTCGGTTGCAGAAGTCGCAGTAGACGGGTTGTGGGACATCGGAGGCTATCAACCTGCTTATCTGGTTGTATTAGTCGCTATAGGCTAAAACAGGGTGGAAGTACTGTGGAAGGAGCGCCCAGACAATGGTTTAACCGTCGGGTTAGGCGGTAATAGTATTGGGTCGGTAGATAGATTAGCATAGAACATTGGTTGGTCGTTGAAGATTTTTTTAGTAGAATAGGTGGTAAGTGGGGTAGGAATTCCCTTGCCTTAATTGGTGGTCGGCTAGTTGGGTTTTGAGTTTCTGATTGTTTCAAGTTTGTTGCTGGTTTTGAGGCCTTGTAGGCAGTTTCTTTTCCTCTTCTCCTTTTCCCAGGGTTGGGATGTGTCAGGGCAGCTGTCTAGATTTGACCACTCTGCTTCTAGACCACATTGTCCCAAAGCCTGAACCTAAGCTGGGTAATGGTCACAGTACTATGGCATTCGTGTCTCTTGTATCCGGGTTGTTTGTTCGAGGTTTTTCCAGCCTCCCCCTCCTCTTTTCTGTGATTGGTAATATGAATGATCAAGCTTTTAAAAAAAAAAAAAAAAAAAAAAAGTCCGTAGGTGCTTTGTGTGATTCTACTGGGAATTTCGTGGCTGTATCTAATGACCTCTTTTATGACCGTGCCTGGATGCATTTGACCGGAATTATGGCCCCAGAGAAGTTCAAAAGGTCCTCGTGCGAGTAAGACGTCTGGTTATGGACAGTTAAATGAATGTTCAATTAAACCACGAGGGCTAGGCAGAACCCCCCCTTAGGTGCAATCTGAAAACAAATAAAGAATTCTCCCGCTTTTTGCTGCTCCTGCACGGCAGATGGCCACATTATTCTGCCTGTTTCTGACTTTCGGGTCTATTCTTTTTTCTTTTTGTTTTTTCCAATCTTGTTTTATTTTATTCTTATTAGATATTAAACTGATCAGAATAGATACCTTTTCAAATTCCTTCTTTGCTCCTCCACAAATAGTGTTCTCACTATTCTGAACAGAAAGAAAGAGAGATAATTTGCAAAATATCCTCATAAGTTGAGATATATGCCAAAATACCCCTGAAAAGTGTGTTTAGAGCGGAATGCCCTTTTCGGCCGAAAACCTTGTGTTGTGCCCCTGTCAGGCGGGTGTGCAACTTTGCAATCTTGACCTCCCAGTTGAGGCCTTGGCATTTCACAATAGAGCCTAGGAGAAGTTGCCACGTACTGGGGCATTTTGCAAAGTTGGACAATACCCGGTGGGGGTATACTGCAAAGATTGGCGTCCAAGAGATGCCAGGGGTACTTCATAAAATATTTTTTTTGTTAGAGGGGCATTCCACTCTACCCACATCTTTTAGGGGCTTTTTGGCATGTATCTCAACTTATGGGGGTATTTTGCAAAATATCCCAAAGAAAAAAAGAAAAGAATTTTTTTTCTGAATAGGGAGCTTTGGTTGCTGGGAGAGGCGCGCCTCTGCTGGCACTAACATTGCGCTCTATTAAACCAAAATTTCCCCAAGGATTCGTCCTCGGGGGCCGAGGACGCCCTGAGGAGTGTCTAAGACTAAGGATACCCTTAGTTGAACGAATTTTGCTGCTTACTCGGGGCTCCACAAGGGAAAATCTGCTTAGAAATTGAACATTATATTTGTTGTTACTTACGAAAAAGTAGCCGATTTCCCTGAAAAAAAAGGGAAAAATAAAAGTAGCCCAGTTGTGGCTGAGCGTGGAGCCGGGAGACACAAAACGTACTTACTTAAAGTATGCCCGGCCCTTGCCTCTTTTCCCAAGTATTTTTATTAAGACGGGTCAGCTATGTTGCCGCACATTCATTGAACGACCGTTTCGCATGCAACTTTTGAACGCGCGTTCACTAAACAGGGCTTAACGCTTTTGACGTGTTCGTGTCGAAGCCCTGATGTGTTGGGGGCGGCAAGTTTGGGGTGTTGGGGGGGCTGGGTGGCGGGGGAGGGGCCAATGCCCCTGCAAAAAAAAAAAA
>BFEA01000918.1:199877-212724 GCA_003427395.1 Chara braunii | reverse complement strand
ACACACACACACACACACACACACACACACACAAGTTTTTTTTTTTTTGTTACTATTTTTTTAAACGCAGTGCGCCCCCTGGTAGTTGCGTACATGCGCATGCTGCCAGGGGGCTCACGTTCATTTTTTTCTTGCCCCCTGCCATGTGGCAGGATTGAACGCGATGGAACGCGCCCCAAACGAAAATGAACGCGTGCGTTTGAACGAGAACGCGCATTCAGGAATCAGGGCATTCAATCGGTTACATAGCGGGTCAGTGCATAGGACTGCGTTTTTAAGAGCATGTCCTGTACATTGCAGTTGAAGCAGGGAGTTACTCTTAAAGTGCGGCCTATGGAGCCCCAAAAAAGCTTACGTGAGAATCGGCTTTTTTAGTTTAACATAAAAAAAGAACACAAACTAAGTCTATGGAGCACCAACCTTTGCTTTTATGTCTCGCGTAGCTTGCTGACCCCTTTGTAGTTTTTTTGGCGTGTTCATTAAAATAAAAGTTCAGTGGTAAGACCAGACCCTTACTTTTTCAAAGATTGGGCTTTTAGGGCCTCTCCTCCACTAGTGTGGAAACGAAAAAAGTATGACTGCATCTTCCTGCAGAGAATGACAAGATGCATCCCTTACTATGGGCACGCTCACTCCGCACTCCCAGATCCCCAGTTTATGAGAGAATGCAGAGGCTTATTTAAGGTTCTAGTAGTGGCACTGGTAACACAGTGAGCCCAATCCAGAAAAGACAGGATGATGCCCTCTTCACTATTTGGGGAAATGGGAATTTTGCACTCACACAACACCCACCCCTTTTCTCCAGCTTGTTTTTCTGTTTTTTTCCTTTTTCTTTTCCTCAGTCTTTGCATCTTTTCCAGTTCGTGTTCGTTTTTTTCAACGTTTCTGCATGCTATTTCCGAAAAATGAGAAGGAACAAGCGGTGCACGTAACCTCTGGAGGTTACTGCACATTCCCCAAGCCCGCGCATGCAGGCAACTAACAAATGGGGCAATGAATAAGGTGTTTGGGAAAATGAATAATGGGTGTGACGAACCCTCAACACTAATTTTTTAGGCATTTGGAATTTTGGTAGCTAGTGTGAGCGTGCCCTATGAGTCGCAAAGGGTGCATCTTACCCCTGTCAGGGGACGACGCTTTCGTTCTTTTTCAATTCGGACTGGGTAACGTCGGGATTGTGGCGAGGCCCGTACTAATAGTCCAAAGACGGCGAAATCCTGAAATTCGCCTCGCTAAGGACTCAGGAGTGTCCAATCAGAACCCAAGAGGGGAAAAAAAAGAGAAAATACACATTTCGTAAAAAATGAACTTTTTGTCAAAAAGTGAACTATTTCGACTGCGAATAAACACTCAGTAAATGGCCTAATAGGGCATCATGCGACACTTTAAATGGTCAGTATATGACGTGTTGACATGGCAAATGTTGCGGCGAGGCGTTTTGAGTCCTTCATACATGAATCGTCGTTATTAAATGCGAATTAACACAGTGTAAAAAAGGGCAGGGGCTCTTTGTATGACACCTTGACAATGTTGTCTTGGCTTAGTGTTGTTGTGACAGAGAGTACACGATTCATGTGGTGCCTGTTTTCCATAAAAGGTCAGGGGTCCGGCGCCCGACACCTTGCAAGTTGATGGACTGAACCTGTCAACTGTGGTCGGGCGGAACACCCAGCCTGGTGCACGACATTTGGAAAGTTGAACCTGCAACCCGTAAGTACCCCTGCAACAATTGTGTCCACCATTCATCTTCCCGGAAGGACCTGAGGCTCCTTCTCCGGTTCACAAATAGTAGTTGAACAGTGTCACCGAATGATTCGGGAGTTAGTGGTGTTCGACAGAGCACCTTAAGGAAGTGGCAAACAGTCGTTCGCTGTCGATGCCGATTGCCGATAGCACTGTTAGGGGGCCTTGATGCTGGTTCCTGATCTGTTTGGCGATCGAGCAGCTTGAAGAAGTGTGGAAGAGTCATTGGTTGTCTGTGTGGATTGTCATTCGCACTCTTAGGGAAACTTGATGCGAGATCTGATTCCGGGTCGTGTGTGTGTGTGTGTGTGTTTGTGTGTGTGTGAGAGAGAGAGAGAGAGGAAAAAAAAAAGAGAGAGAGAGAGAGGGAGCGCTCCTTGCTTTAACCCGGAAAGGCATTGACAGAGCAGATATCGGTTTGGTGACTGAGCACCTTCAACAAGTGTCAAACAGTCGACGTGCAGATGGCCACGCACTCTAAGGGAACCTTGATGCTGGGTGTGGATTTGCTTGCCGCAGGTTAGCAGTTGGTGGGCAGTCTTGGATGCTGAAGTCCACCACCGGGGAAAGGTTTGATGGTCTGTGGTGGGGCTTCCTGCTCGATATGGATCTGTTTCGAGCAGAGTTTCACACTCAAGAAACAAAATTGGACTCCAGATCCCGCAGGTTAGCAGTTCTTGAACATTGCTTGTGGTGTTGTCGGGGTATACACCACAAGTCGGAGTGAACTCTCATTTAGATGGACAACATGAACGCACACCACTGGCTTAGTGTTGCTGTGACAGACAGTACACGACTCAAAAGGGCATCGTGTTGGGTATGTGGTGGTCTATTTTCAATAAAAGATCAGGGGTTCGGCGCCCGACACCTTGCAAGTTGATGGACTTAACCTGTCAACTGCGGTCGAGCGGAACACCGAGCCTGGTGCACGACGTTTGGCAAGTTGCCCGTCAGTACCCCTGCAACAAATGTGTTCACCATTTATCTTCCCGGAAGGACCTCTTTGTCCGGTTGACAGATAGTAGTTAAACACCAAATGATTTGGGAGTTAGTGGTGTTGGACAGAGCACCTTAAGGAAGTGGCAAACAGTCGTTCGCTCTCGATATCGATTGCCAATAGCAATGTCCGTGAGAGAGAGAGAGAGAGAGAGAGAGAGAGAGAGAGAGAGAGAGAGAGAGAGACCTAGAAAAACATTGACAAATACTAGTTGAACTGCGAATCAATTTGCAGATATCGGTTTGGTGACTGAGGAGCGGTCTGTGCGGATAGCCACACACTATAAGGAAACCTTGGTCTGTGGCGGGACTTCCTGTTGGATTTGGATCTGTTTCGAACAGAGTTTCGCACTCAAGAAACTGAATTGGACTTCAGATCCCGCAGGTTATCAGTTCTTGGACATTTGCATGGACAACTAGCGGATTGCTCGGGGTACACACCACAAGTCGGAGTGAACTCTCATTTAGATGGACAACATGAATGCACACCATCAGCGCGGTGATACAATACGGATGCTGGCTTGTCATTTGCATGGACAAATCAATAACATAGATTCCTAACATTCACTCTTGTCATCGCAAACATCGATCCCCTCATTGACATGAGCATGTATAGGACTGTAAGACATTGGCAAGAACATCGGAGATCGAAACACTTGCAAGGTCATCGGCATGTCATTTTTTTGCATGGACAAGATATATAACATCCATTCAGGACATTTACTCTTGTCACCGCAACGTGGAGATGGAAACACTCGTACCTTGCATAGTCTTTTCCTAACACTACACCATCATAAATGGAAACAGCGCACGCAGAGTTGCGAGAAATGTTCAAACCACTGAACCGCACATTGCAAAGTAGACAGGGGTTGCAATAGGTGCAAGAGGCAACAAGTAGTAGATAGAGGTGCGAGACGTAATAGTTACAATGGGTGCGAGAGGCAACGTGTGATTGTCTGCATATCCACCATTTCAAGGTGCACATGCACATCATGTTCCACAAGATTGTATTTTAACATGTTTTCCCTTAAACACAAGGTTATAGAAGTACACAACACGAAATCGCAAGACGACGTAACATCACGACACAGCACAAGATAGTTGTAAAACCAGAAGAGTTCATTAGAATTACAATCGCCCTTAAACACAAGGTCTGACCACACGTCCGTATCTTGTGACATACGGGGTTTCTCGCGGACGAGGTCGTCAACCGAAACCATACATGGCATTCATAGATGATCCATAAACGTGGCTCTGTGGTTCGTGGACAGTTGCATTCTCCAAAAACACGGACATGTATTTCATCCTGACAAACCCTCCTGATCGTGCTAAGGAATTCCCTATACAATCTCGTATGTCGGACACTTTCTCTTCCACCTCATGCCATAATGATAAACATCTGACCCGACCTGCTCTCACGAAATCCGACCGCCCATCTACATCGGGGGGAGATATCACGGGCTTGAACTTGGATCCCTGAAGTACCATTTTGTTCCGTGCCACAAGCACAACTGCATCCACGAGTTTTCTACTTTTGTTTGAAGAAGCCACACATAGCACTCTCGCGAAAGGTTACCCGTCATCAGTCAACCGCACACAACATGTTTTCCCTTAAACACAAGGTCTGACAACCCTTCCGGACCTTGTGACATATAAGGTTTCTCGCGGACGAGGTCCCGAACCGAAGCCATACATGACATTCATAGATGATCCATATACGTGGCTCTGCGGTCCGTGGACCGTTGCAGTCTCCGAAAACATGAACATGTATTTCATCCTGACAAACCCTCCTCGTCGTGCTAAGGAATTCCCTATACAGTCACGTATTTCAGACACTTTCTCTTCCACGTCACGCCACAATGACAAAAAAACTTTTACCTGACATGCTCTCACCAAGTCTGACCGCCCATCTACATCTGGGCGAGACATGACCGGCTTGAACTCGGATCCCTGAAGCACCATCTCGTTGCGTTACACAAGCACAACTGCATCCACAAGTTTCCTACTTTTGTTTGGAGAAGCCACACATAGCACTCTCGCGAAAGGACATCCATCATCCGTCAACCGCACACAACAGTACGATAGAGCTTGTGGAGAAGTCCTTGGGCAATGGGGTGGGTAGTGTTCCAAGAATAAACAATGACGAGCGCAGTCCACCAACTCTTGCTTCTACGAACTTCCCCAAGTTCGTGGCGAAGATGTGATGTACTCGCAGCCGAGGCGATGTCTGAAGCTGGTACGGTAGCGGATCGGTTTACCCTTATCGTCCAGGGTCTTTCGCTGGAGGACACCATCAGGCAGTGCAATGAAGCTCCCGAACTCTAACATGTTGGCAAACTTGTAGTGGCTTGCCCAAGGGCAGGCACACTCCATCGCCTTCCAATCATTATCCTTCCATTCGTCGAGATGCCGGTTCATGTACGGTTTGACGGGCATCCATGGGTCCTCGTCGAAGTCGTCCTTGGCTGCTTTGTCGATCCACGTTTGCCCATCATGATGCCGCACCGATGTTGCACAAGGTGAAAACGGTTTTGCCAAGCGCATGTGCTTCTCGGGACTCAAGCGCATGTGTTTCTCGGGACTCAAGCGCATGTGCGTCTCGGGACTCATGCTGACGCTTGTCGAAGGTCTCGGCGACATTACGCTCCGTACACATCACGGACACACAAACGACACAAACGAACGTGTAGACCGTCGTAAATAAAGTTATCTAATGATAAGTTCCCTGGTGCGGCCAACACTCAACCGTCACGCCCACAGTACATATCTATAAGCTCGTCACTTAATCAAGTGCGAGTGAATTCTCACTTACGTGCAAGCTAAACCTCACTTAAGCAAAGTGCGAGTGAACTCTCACTTAAGTCTGACCACACGTCCAGATCTAGTGACATTCGGTGTCCCCCGGGGACGAGGTCGTGTACCGAAGCCATACAAAGCATTCATTGATGATCCGTACACGCGGATCTGCGATTCGTCGACTGATGCACTCTTTGAAAAGACGGACATGTATTTCTTCCTGACAAAGACTCCCGGCCGTGCTAAGGAATTCCCTATACAGTCACGTATTTCAGACACTTTCTCCTCGACCTCATGATGCAACGAAAAGTTTTGGACCGGCCCTACTATAACCAAATCTTGCCACCCATCTACACGTTCAGGCCTGCGCGTCGGCACAAATTTGGACCCCTCAATTACCACCTCGTTGCGTAATACAAGCACAACTGCATCGACGAGTTTCCTGCTCTTGTTCGACGCAGCGACACATAGAACTCTGGCGAAATCAGACCCGGATACTTTCAATCGCACACAACAGTATGACACAACTTGTGGAGAATTCACGGGGCACCAGAGCGGGTACTGGTTCAGGAACGAGCAGTGACGAGCGCAGTCCACCAACTCTTGTTTCCGCGAGCCTCCCCAAGTTCGTGGCGACGACCTGACGTAGTGGCACTCGAGGCGGGTGAAATGGCGGCTAATGCAGCCCCGTGCTCTGCGCATATGGTTCAGGAACTTGTGTCCGCAGATAGCGTCAGACAACAGGATGAGGTTCCCGAACTCCAACATGTTGGCGAATTTGTACTGGTTTGCCCAAGGGCAACGACTCTCCATCGTGGCTCAATTCCCATCGCACCAATCGTCAATATGCCCGTCCACGCATGGGACGACGGTCATCCAGGGGCCCTCGTCGAAGTCCTCTGTGGTCGCTCCGTGGATCGTAGTCACACCCTTGAAATGCCGCACTGATCTCGCGCAAGGAGGAAACGGTTGTGCCAAGCGAATGTGCGTTTCGGGACTCATGGTTTGTGGTGTCGAGAAGATCGACTCAAAGATTCGTGGTGTCGAGAAGGTCGCCTCCATTATGCACCCTACACACCACGCGCACACACCAAACAATACACACGGGCACGTTGACACTCTTGGACATAGCTGGTGAACGGGAAATGCCGTGGCCACGCCTGTACGCAGTCGTCAAGACATTCACTCAAGCGGATTGCTCGGGGTTCAGAGCACAAGTGCGAGTGAACTCGCAGTTAGATGGAGAGCGAGGTGGTCACACCACTGAGGTGAAATGCTCGTGGTGCACACATCAAGCGCGAGTGAACTCGCACTTAGATGGAAAGATAGGTGCGCACACCATGAGCTCATGTGTGTAATGTATAAGGAAATCGGCATGTAACATCCGTTCAGAACTTTCACTTCTACCGATGACAACAGGCCGGTGTGCACATGCGTTCATTTTAAGTTCGAACAGGCGACCTGAACGTAAGACACTGAGGCGCATCGGCTGGAGCATCTTCCGCGAACATAGAAATATATTTCACGCGAACGAACCCGGCCCTTCTAGCCAGATACCTCCCTATAGCATCCCTTATAGAGGACGCTTGAGCTTCAACCTCACGCCATGCGTCGACATCGTCCACCTTACCCCCGATTACCAAATCCCATGTCTCTTCGAATTCCATTGTGACCAAACCGATCCCGTCTCTCCCGAGGTGCAAATCATTCCTAGACACGTAGACCACAACGTCAGTTAAGGTCCTATTCCGATTTGAACACGCGACGCAAAGGACCCTAGATAAGAATAAGTTTCCGAGACGCAATCTAACGCAGCAGTAGGAAACTGCTGGAGGCAACAGCCCAAGAGAGCGCAACAGGTACTCATCGAGGAACTCGGAATATCGTACACAGGCAAGCAATTCTTGTTTCAGCGCACGGGACCATGTGCGCGGCGAAGCAGTCACGACGTTGCAGGCCAACACATTATAATGACGAGGAATATTCAGCTTTGCACTCAAGCGACGACACCGAACTGAACCGAGCACAGCTCTAGGCACGAGAATGAAACTCCCAAACTTGCACATGTTAGCGAACTTGTAGTCGTCCACCCACGGACACTCACTGAGCATTATGTCCCATTGAAGCTCTTCCCACAAGTCAAGGGGAGCATCAGTGAATGGGGGGACCTTCATCCAAGGATCACACTCCATCTTGTCTTTTGTCGCAATGTAAATAACAGTGGAGTTTCCATTGCCGGAGACGCGCAACGCGCATGGGGGAAAAGGGTATGCCATGCGCTCACACCAATCACCCAGGATAATCAGCTCGGACATGGCCATCGCGATCGGCAAATGCCCTGCAGGCCACAACAAAAAACAATTAAGCAAATGCTTTCACCCAGCTCACAGGGAAAGAAAATAACCATGCCCCCCAAGGATGTCCGTCGAAACTCCGATGACGGGCGTCTTGTTAAACACGACCACCACCGCACGGCCGCACTGCACCCAGTCGGGCGAGAGGCACATCAACGGGCATGGCAGGAGAGAGAGAGACAGAGAGAGAGAGAGATTCAAGTTGAACAGCGAGTCAATTTCGCAGTTATCGGCGTTCGATAGAGCACCGTAAAGAAGTGTCAAACAACACTACGACCTGCCATTCTGCCGTTGTTTATTGTACTCATCACGTGGGAATCGACGACGTGAGGAACCGACAATGAACATTCTTAGGGGACTTTGCGACCGTGTTTGGAACTTATTGGCGTAGCACTAGATGCTCACCAAGTAGTTCTGGATGTCGGTTACATCGACACATCATATGATGCCTTACAAGCAAACTGTGGTCGGATCCCGGCCCTTATCCCCGGTGTGGATCTATGAGAGCAGATTTGACGCAATCCACCGTTAGATCCACATCGGACAGGCGGACCGGTCATCCTGCCACTGTTCAGTGTAGTCATCATGCAGTAGTCGACATCCCAAGAACCCGACGATGTTCCAATTGGGACGTGCTCTTGTTTCGTGATGTGCAGGTGCTTACCGGCGGTTCGTTTGTGGAAGTCGGGAGAAAAGGAGAGAGGGAAACATATGCAGGTTGCCTGTTGTTTCCGTAAAGGTTAAGTTGAAGCAAAGTTCGATGCGTTCATTCAAAGTGCGAATGAACTCGCACTTAGATGGAGGTTGCAGTTGAAGAAAAGAAGAGAGGGAAACAGTTGCAGGGTGCTCGTCGTTCACACCAGAAGTGAGAATGAACTCACACTTAGATGGAGAAGCAGGTGCGCACACCATCACCACGATGATTTAATATGGACGTTGGCTTGTCATTTGCATATTACCCGGTAAAAATGTCATCAAATCTTTATGTGGAGAAGATACATATCCATTCCTAAAAGTAACTCTTGTCATCGCCTTCAAGTTGCCTAGTGTTTCTTTAAAAGGTGAACTTGCACACCACAAGGAGAGTTTCCAGAAACCATTCAACGCAAAAAAATCATTCAATGACAAATTGCAAAGTACACAGAGGCATTTTAAAAAACAAATCAATACAAAATTGCAAAGTACACGGAAGTTTTCCAAAATTCACAAAGTACATGGAACCTTTCCAAAAATCATTGAAGGACACGTTCTAAGGCACATGTAGGCATTCCAAAAATTACTCCAGCCCACGTCGTATAGTCTACATGACATGCCCTTATCTACAGAAGACGCTTCCATACAGTCCATATCACTTCCCCTCTCCACCACAAGCCGAAAAGTCCTGCATTACACATGAAACAAACCCTACCTCTAATACAAACATGTCGAAGACCTACACGAAAGCTAATTGAAGCTGAAGAACTACACGAACGCTGATTCGTACCGAACAAAATTGCAAAGTACACGGAAGCTTTCCAAAATTCACAAAGTACATAGAGCCTTTCCAAAAATCATTGAAGTACACGTTCTAAGGCACATGTAGGCATTCCAAAAATCAGTCCAGCCCACGTCGTGTACTCCATGACATGCCCTTTTCTACAGAAGATGCTTCCGTACAGTCTATATCATTCCCCCTCTTCACCACAAGCTGAAAAGTCCTACATTACACATGAAACAAACCCTACCTCTAATACGAACATGTCGAACACCTACACTAAAGCTGATTCGAGCCGAAGACCTACACGAACGTTGATTCGTGCCGAAGTCCGGCATTAGATAAAAGGTCATCCGAACCTGACACGATGTTCACCTGCCTACACAAGTCCCAGACAGAAGCTCATCCAAGCCCGACATGATGTCCACGACGTGATAGGGTCAGACCCACTGCAAAAGGAGTGAGATGATAAAGGGGAGTTTATTCGCATATAGAATTCGAATACCCTGAGACGATGAGTATCTTCGTAGCATGCGTCGGGTGAAAAGAGTTAGTACGATCTTCATGGTAGCAGCATGTACAGTCTTCGAGTAGCTTCCCGCGATCGTCGGCGTTGTGCTCGTCTATGTTGAACTCGATGAAAAGGACTTGGTTCGGGAATTCGGGCCTCAAGATCTGCTTCGATATTCGGCAAGTCGTGCATGAGTAAATCTCTTAAAACTCGATTCAAATTGCTACAGTGACGGATTTAGAACAGACAACGGTCTCCCCAGAACGGGGGACTGTCATCATTTTCTCTCACGCCGGATACAAGGAATAATTCTCCATCCAAGCACGAGGCGATATGCATTATGAAGATCGATAAGAAAAACGTAATGGGAGACTCACAACCTTCTGGCATTCTATCGAAAGATGTGCTCGTTACGTACGAATAATACAAACAGCTTCTCAGCTCCCCTTCGGACGCAATGTAGAAATCAATTCTGAAGACGGGTCTGTCGCGCAGCATGGCCATCACAATGTACTGAAAAGCTGGGGTAGGCGGGGGCGAAACAGACGGCTGGACACGAGCGCGAACGTCTTTGGGGACCGGAAGGTAGCGGTATCTGGGAAGCCCAATGTTGCCAAACCACTCTAAACCATAAATGTTCTCAAATGCGAAAACAACTGCAATTCGCAGACTTTCGCAGTAGCCCAGGTCTCTGACAACGACCGTCCCATTGAAACTTCCAGACGACATCCTGCATCAGAAAAGAGAACAGCGCCATTGTCATAGACGGAGAGGTGGGCAAACGGCGAAGTTGAGACCGTCTAATGTTGGCAAAGTGCGAATAAACTCATAATTAGATAGACAGTTTGTCATGCAACGGGGTATACCGAAGGGGACGGGCTGTAAGCATAGTGCGAGTCTATTCACACTAGAGAAGAGACGAAGCAACTATTTCAGAACGCCGCTAGTGAAGATGTAGATGTCCAACATCGAAGTAAGGGCAGTCGCACATATATCTCGTATTCCCGTTGCGCAAAGTTACTTCCTGAGGTCCAGAGGCTGAATAATCCAGATGGCGGTAAACAAATCGCAATTCGTTGTCCCTATGTTCGACTGTGAAATTTATTTCGTCGCAGCTATGGAAGAGGTAGTGAAGTTGTTGGTGCACCAAACAGTCGACCCACAAATGCAGCTCATCTTTGAGTGCTTGATCTATGGCGAGCCTGTTTTTAAACCGTGCAAGGGAACCAGTAGGGCCGGATGTGTGAAACACTTGAAAAGGAGAGAGCTTGACACCGTGAAATTCCTCCTTTGCGAGAAAAAAAGCTCTCATTCGTTGACCGTCCACCTTCACAGCAGTGAAGAGCGTCACGACGGTGGTGCCCCGATTACACACCCTCGCTCGACCGAAGTAGTCTATGATCACCGGCGCCGACTTCGTTGGTTGGCCGAGGCAAAACCAGACACATAGTTTTTGATGCAACTTGTCCAACGACGCCCACTTAAGTTTCTCACATAAAATGTGCCATGCTTTATCCATCTTAGAAGTTTGGACGGGTTCCTCTTCAAGGGGTTCCCTCTTCAGAAGTGACTCCAACCTGATAGGGTATGCCTGTACATCCTTCATCAGAGTGTATAGGTACCAAAAGTTCGACCCTACATCACGGCAAATCCGAAGTTGTCCTTCTTCCGCACTTTGTCACGAAGGGATTTCCCCGTCCAGGGCAACATCATCTTCGAGGTGCAGGTAGTCACGGTCCAAACCAGAGCATCCAATGTCTTCCCAAATGTTCTTCGACAAAATGATTAGATCGACATCCGGTGCTGAGGACTTCCTACTCTGCGACGAAGTCCCGATATCCATTCTGCATCAGCGGAGAAACGCAAGGAAGCGCGTCAGTTGCGATTCTCGCAAGTGCATAAGCAAAAATTCCAGGAATGTTATATGCACGAAATGGTTCAATAAATGGTAATTGGTTCGCACATCGCAAGAGAGCGCAAGTTTTCTAACCGCCGTCTAGTGCCGACTTATTTTCTACACGGCATTCATGTGGGTCGATAAGTGAGAGTAGATTCGCACTTCGCAAATCAGCGCAAGTACTCCAACCGCCGTCGACGATTGGAAAATAAATGATAGTAGATTCGCACTTCGCAATTGAGCACAAGTCCTGCAACCGCCGCTCAACTTCGACTCATCTCCAACACATCGTTCATGTGGAACGGTCTGACTACTCTCTTATTCGATGGAACGGTCAGACTACTCTCTTGACCACCGCAAGTCCTGCAACGATGACGTCGATGAACGGCGAGGTCGTCCTATGAGTACAGCAGTAAAGTGCGAACTAACTCGGAGTTGTCTCACATAGCAGGTCATGGCGACTGGCATCCATCCTCACAGTAAGGACAGTCGTAGATCTGTCTCCGCTTACCCCCTACGAATTTCAATATTTGGACACCCAAACGGTGATGCGAAACTTTTCGTAGACTGTAGTCATTGCAGTTGTCCTTGTGTTCCAACGTGAAGAATATGTCGTCACACAATCCGAAAAGGAAGAGAAGTTGGGCATGCACCAAACAATCAACCCTTTGATTCAACTCTTTTGCGAGCGAAGGATCTATTTCGAATCGTTCACGGAAGTGCTCGAGAGCACCAACGGACGTGGGCTTGCGAAAGTCTTCCCTCACAAGGAAGAAAGCTTGCATCCGCTTACCACAAAGTTTGGCCGTCGTGAAAAGAGTCAGCACAGGGGTGCCACGGTTGAATAGACGTACTCAGCCATGGTAGTCTATGATCACAGGAAAACGCAACTGCGGCTTCCCGATGCAGTACCATGCACAAAGTTTAGAATGTTGCTCGTCCATACAACCCTACTCTTGTTCGAAGCTCAGCGAATCCCAATCATCTACCATATCCTCGATGTCCATCTTCTCCTCCTGACGGGATGGAACTTCCAAAAGTTGGACTTCTTCTAAACTCAAGTAGAGGTATCACAT
>BFEA01000918.1:180879-199792 GCA_003427395.1 Chara braunii | reverse complement strand
GCTCAGCGACTCCCAGTCATCTACCATATCCTCGATGTCCATCTTCTCCTCCTGACGGGATGGAACTTCCAAAAGTTGGACTTCTTCTAAACTCACGTAGAGGTATCACATATTTGATCCTCTATCACAAACTATTATAGTTTGTCCATCAACAACACGTGTTTCGGGTGCAATGTACCCGTCAAGGCCGACCCCAGCTTCGATATGCAAATAATCGTTGTCAAGACTTAGCATTTATTGTGCCCAAATGCATTTATTCATGATGATAAGATCCGTGTCCACATTCTCGATCGAAAAGGAATACTCGCTCGCGTACGACGAGGTTTCGTAGGACGTTGTCTCATATACAACGTCGCACAATGGTGTGTCGTCGTCATGCATCCTGCAGGACATGAAACCGGAATTAGTTCGCAGTTCACGTCTCGTCTTTATCTTAGCAGAGTTCGTAGCTACCAAATCCGAATCAGTTCGCATTTATCTAACCGGGCACGTCGGACGGACCGGAAAGACAACCGTCCCCCAAGGCCACAAGCGCTTTCTCCCAAACGGATGTCGGTATTGCAAGGCCTGTCACGAATTTGCTCTCATCCGTCCCTTTGCGAAAAGGTGTTCTCCAAGAATAAGCCACGGTTTCGGCGCGTTGCCATTGTTCCTCGTCCGAAGTGGAAAGTTTCCACCTCTTCGTCCAAGCGCCGGAATACCCTTCGCGAAGATCGACCGAGTGACCTGTAGGCACCCACCACTGTATACGTAAACAACCGAAATGCGGTGAGGAACGGTCGTCCATAACATCAGACTGTGCTCTGCCAACCCAGAACGGGACACCTTGAGACAGTTCCTCATCAGGCGGCCTAACAATCAGAATATCACTTTTTTTTATATGGCGCCAAGGGTCGAAGTCCACTTTTGGACGGTCCGCCCTCGGTCCTACATTTATAAGCGAAGCATCTGGCGAAGGAGGATCGGCTTCTTGAACTTCGTCCACGGTTTCGACTGATTGTGGCCAGAAGGCGTGAGGGTAGATCTCCGGCTCGTCCGCCCCGAGGACATCCTTTTCCTCACCCTCTTCCGTCTCCTTCTTCTTTTGCTTTTGGATCATATCGTCCGCCTCGACGAAGATGGCTTACCAGTAAGACAAAGCAACCTCCCGCTTGTCAACCTCCTCCTTCCTTGGCCACACTCATACCGACATAGACGCGACTTTTAGTATTTTCTCGAAAAAACTGAAGCACAACGATGCTTACACCTTGAAGCAGTTGTTCTCGCTTATGGAGTCGTCGCACAAGATACCGCCGAAGTGCATTGAGCTCAATCACATTGCCGATTGGCTCCGGGTAGTGGATCGATACGTCGATAGAACCATCGTCGGCGTATCGAAACCGCACCTCTTCAAATTCTTCATGCGCGACGGCAGTCCCGTCATAGTGTACAAGAAGAACTGTACCGATGCGGAAATGGATGTCGGAAGGCAGACCAGTTCACTGGTTCCCGGTTGTCGATGGCCAGTATGCAGGCCCTACCTCCCCTCCACAGCCATGTGTTATTCCCCGTGTCGTTAAAGACGATTTTCGGATGGCTCGTGACAGTGTCCAAACCCCACTTCGACATCTTCGAAAATCCCGAATTTCACCTGAAGAGAGATTAAACACATAAGGTATTGGTTTTTGTTTTCCCTCCAACAATTGTCCGCCTGGATGCGGAGGTGGCATGACCATTTCTGTCCCGACGCCTGCAGCTCACATAGAGTCCGCATAACACACGTCATGGTGCCATCGGAACCGTGCGCATAGAAAGGCAAATACGTGTACACATAAATGGACGGTTTCCAGCCATGAGCTACGACCGTGGTCAGGTTCGTTTTCATCATCATGTCGTGTCGATGATCCTTGGAGTAATTATACATGCCGATGTGAGGAATGGTTGTCTTTTTCTGATTCATTCCATCCAGTATAAGGCAGAGGTATTCCGTGGGGTTCAAAATGGAACGAAATTTCCAGTCAGCGTAATCCGCACAGTGAGCGACCTGATCTAGTTGGTGTTTGCGGTGCTTTTCATCGAAATCCCTACGGTCACGAAGGAGGAAGGCGTTGTCTCTGGCCTGTCTAAGGCGGACGCACTCGCCACACTTTGTGAACGAGTTGGACTTGGCAAGGTCGGCATGCCACAAGTACTTCCTCCATACGGAGTAGAAGACTTGCTCCGAAACGACGGTCTGACCCGTCGCTTCCAAGTCCGCCTTGATAGACTCGTATACAAGGAGCTTCGTGAAATAAGAAGGGAGCCTAACTTTGGGTCGTTGTGAGGTCCCCCTCACAACCATTTCGTTAGGCATAGCATCTGCATGTTCTTCCACGAACCTTGTCACACGAGCCAGCATGCTCACATACTCCGGTCTCGGGTTCAACAATCCCCATCGACCGTGACGGCCACGGACGACCTCGTCCGACTTGCACTTGCTATAACGACGAAATGTGTTTCGACATATCCCTATTATGTTGCACCAACCGGCGATGCACACACGGCGTTTGCACTGCACTAGTTGGACTCTTTCCAGACCGCCGTCGAGGATAGTGAAATTGTCGAGGGTTTGCATCCACCACTCGATCCTCCTTTCGAGGGACATTTCGTAATAGGCTTCCCGCACCGGTTTGATATCGTCAATGGTCAAGACCCGAAGACACTTGTTCTTACAACATTTGTACGTCGGGACGAGCGCAATGTTAGTTTCATTCAATCGACTTTAAGCCCTCTTCGAATGCTCTGACCTTCTAACCGGCCTATTTTTTCGATTATATCTTCTCCTTTCTCCAGGTAGGGGATGAGACAAAACTTGAAGGACTGCTTCGGGAGTTCCAGGTTGGCTTTTGGTCGGGGACCTATGCGCTGCACCTAGGAATTTTGATCTGTCCGTGAGAGCAGTTCTTGGCAACTCAGATTGGGAGGATTCCGATGAACTGTAGAAATCAGTGTCTAAAAAACCAGTCTACCAATTTTCCATTGCACCCGTGGCTGTCATCGACGGAGAGCCAACTTTTCCGGCTTCACATGCAATTCTATTACCTATCTTTGCTCTTCCACACACAACTACCGTTGCCTGGTCCCTATCATACCCGTTTCTACCAAATGCACCGCACTGTTCCCGATCAGATCCGTTTCTATGGGGCGTACCGCAGAAGTCTATGTCCACCAACGACCGACTGTAGTCACATGCTAAGGGTAAGGTAACTTCAATGCTTTCAGACAGTCTACCCGCTGTCCGCACGAGATCTGATCCAGTCGTTTCGGACACACCACAAAAATCTGTGTCCACGAACATCCACCCACCGGGAAACGTCTCGACATCCCAAACACCCTCACTACCGGGGATTAGCGTTGTAGACACGCGCTGACCGTCGAAAACGTTGGTAAAGCGAACAAAACGGCGCCAGGCGGACGTCGTAGACGAGCCTGAATAATTCATCGGGGTCAACATCGAGAACTCCATTTTCAAACCGCAATGTAGATCAGAGGGAGCTTTCGGGCTGCTGTCACAAGAACTACGTTCTCGAACATCGTCTTCTCCGTGTTGTCGTGACGGTGGCGGTGGCGTGACACAGTGGACGGATTGGACAACCATTTGAAGAGACGATTCACACGGAAACTGTACAACAAGAAAATCACGTCAACGTGTGACGAGGTCAGGGAAATAAACAAGAGGGAGCAAACTCACATTTCAAACATTTATCACAAAACAGTGGAACAACAACATCTGAATCCATATCCTTTTGTCGGACCCTGATGTGAGGCTCAAGTGGTATCTCAAGTCCGACTCCTCACCCACTCGTTCAGTGTGCAAGTGCTTTGGATATGTCCGAGTAAACTCGCACTTTTTCAGGTGAGAGTACAAATGCGAGCTGATTCGGACTTATTCAACGTACAGTCAGAAATTAAGTTCATGGTCGGAACAAGAGCGAACACAAGTGCGAGTCGATTCAGTATTATCCACTAAACAGCGAGAAATTTCAAGTGCCAGAAAAATAGCACTTCAGAGGAACATTTGGATTACGCCGTGCAATAAGAAATTGCCTTCGTGGTTGGTTCAGTGGCGAGTTAACTCGCAAATACAAAAGGACTCCATTCTTTTGGGCCGAAAAGAGACGCGAATTATCGACTAAAGAGGAACAAATTTAGGGGGATGGATGGTTGAAGAGCGGATAAATTCGCACTTGCAAACGAGCATTTCCATTATGAAACTAGGGCTTGTGAACTACAGAGTCACAAATTTGGGGGGATGGTTGGTTGAAGAGCGAATAAATTTGCACTTGCATACGAACATTTCCACTATGAAACTGGGACTTTTGGACTATAGAGTAAGAAATTTAGGGGGATGGTTGATTGAAGAGCGAATAAATTCGCACTTGCAAACGAGCATTTTCATTACGAAATTGGGGTACAAGTGCGAGTTCATTCTGACCTATGGACTAAATAGTGACAAATTAAGGGGTTGGTTGGTTCAAGAGCGAATGAATTCGCATTTGTAAACGATCATTTCCATTACGAAACTGCGGGTACAAGTGCAAGTTGTTTCGGGCTTGTTCTGCGTGTAGTACGAGCCACAGATCGTCGCAAGAGAGAAATAGGGAAGGATGTCATGCTATTTTTTAAGATGGAGAAAGATTGCGAAGCGATGGGCAGACGACGCATCGATGAAAATACATGGAGAGAGATGGCGCACCGAATGAGAGAGATTGCGCACCAAGAGAGATGGATTGAGTCACAGTCTGCCCTCGAATACAACGTCCGGTCATTACAGCTGAATTTGGGTCATCTTTCAGTCTAAAGACAACTATAATGAAAGTGCGTCGTATATTCCAGGGAAGAAGGTGGATGGCGCAGGAAGGGAACGACATCGGGAACTGATCGGGAGGTGTGCCGCAACGAGAGAGAGAGATTGCGCACCGATGGAGAAACATGGCGCAGCAATAGAGATAGCAGGCGCAACGATGGTTAGAGATAGCACAGCAATGGAGAAAGATGGCGCACCGAAGCAGATAGATGACGATGGAGATAGATTAGGAAAGATAGCGCAGCGATGGAGATAGATGACGAAGGAGATAGATTAGGAAAGATAGCGCACCGAAGGAGATAGATTTGGAAAGATACCGCACCGATGGGGATAGATGATGAAAGGTCGGTAGAGATCACGCATGGGTGGAGAGAGATGGAGAGAGGACGCGCAACCATGGTTAGCGATGCCGCAGCGATGGAGAGAGAAGGCACAACGATGACCAAGATTTGTTATTGCACAACATCAGTTCCATCGAGTTAAACCTTCGCTAAGCATACCTGTCACCTGTTTCGTGCGATTCCACGGTGATGGGCGGCTGCACCGACGACGGCCTGAAACAACAATACAATGGCGATGGCGGGATCACGCACGAGTAATGGAGAGCCTCTGGGGCAAGGATGGAGGTTGCCCGGTTGTCGAGAGAGATCGCGCAGTGATGGAATGAGATGGAGAGTGATCACTCAACGATGGAGGGAGATCGTGCGGCGATGGAAAGAGAAATCGCGCAGCGCTGCGGTGGGATAACACTGGCCAGGGCTTCGATAGCAATGGTCGGCGCTGCGGTGTAGAGCGATGGCGCACCGGTGGAGAGCGATGGCGAGGCGATGGAATGAGTTACAATGCAGCGATAGCGATAGCAATGGTAGCGATGAAACAACGATAGCGATTGCGCAGCGATGGTGTACCGGTGGAGAGCGATGGCGCAGCGATGGAACAACGATAGCGAAGGCAACGATAGTGATAGCGATGGCAGCGATAGCGATGGCGCACCGATTGAGAGATGGCGTAGTGATGGAACCAACGTTGCGATGGCAGTTATGGTACCACCGTTGTGATGGCGCAGCGATGGCCAGCGCTGCGATGAGAGCGATGGCGATTGTCGGCGCTGCGATGGTCAGGCGAGCGCAACGGCTGCGATAGGGGATATAGCTTTGTGCGCAATGGTGATGAGCTAAGCGCATCGATGGCGATGGTGCATGGCGAGCGTTGGCGATGGCGATGAGCTAAGCGCATCGATAAGGATGGTGCATGGCTAAGCGCATCGATATCGAACGCCATTGACATTTGCAAATTGTACGAATGACAGCGACACCGGAACTTATAGATTTCCGGTGTTTTTTACCTCGGTGCACAACGAATCGCCGCGCCTCGGCGGGAAATAAACTGTCGCCTGGCCTCAGCGCGCAACGAACTGCCTCGGCGCACAACGAATCACCGCACCTTATAGATTCTTGCGCCTGACCTCGTGCGTCGGATCATGCCGATCGACGGTCCAAATTACTACTGCGAAAATGACATTGCCTGCCCCTTGTTTTCGGGAACTGTCACATCATTGCACGCTGGAGTTGACGGAGATTTTGGGGCCACTAGCATAACAGTGGCTCCGTTCATCTGCGAGGTTGAAAATTGTTGATCGACGGCTAACAATTTCCGGTAAACCTTACCGTATATAGGCCCTGGCATTTTATGGGCCCAGGGGCGCGATACGTGAATCGATTCGGCCCCACCTTGATGGCGTTTTATGGGCCCAGGGGTGCGATATGCAAATCGATTTGGCCCCACCTTGATCCCGACGCGAGGCCTGCTGCAACAAAGTATAAAAGTCGTTTCAGCACTCGAGTTATCCCTTTTGTTGGCGCTCCACAGATTAAGTCGCGCTATCGCCTTCGCGCACGTTCTGATATTTGGTCTTCAGCCCCCACCACCATCCGCCATAGCCCGCTCACTCTTCGCTCTTCGCTCCATCCACAGTTGCCACATTGTGTTCAGTTCGCTCTTCGCTCCTCGGTCTTCGCTCTTCCTAGCTCGATATCCCTCCACCATAGCTGGTTCGGTGGTTGGTTGCTCGATCAACGCACGACGAAGGTAAAATCATATAACTTGAGTTGTCCTATTTTGTGTCGGATGTCCGAACACATTCCCAGATGCCCTGTCTATACCTGCAGGATGTAACGCCGCAGCCGCGTTCTGTTGAACCCCGAATGAATTCCCGGTTTTGTTGTTTCATCAGTGGACGTGCTCTGATCTCTTTTCTCCACCCTCCACCTCCGTCCGCCATAGCCGATACGCGTTCCGCAGCTCGATTACATTTCGCCATAGCCACAATAACGTTCGTATGAAGCTGCTCGATCCCCTTCGCAACTTGCAGTCGTCACTGCGCATGGCGAACCCCGAATCAATATCTAGTTTCTACACTGAACACCGAATCAATTTTCGATTTTCGCTCACCTGTCCCTTGTGAGG
Organism: Chara braunii; assembly: GCA_003427395.1. Classification (NCBI taxonomy): domain Eukaryota; kingdom Viridiplantae; phylum Streptophyta; class Charophyceae; order Charales; family Characeae; genus Chara; species Chara braunii. Next base: position 192,501 of record BFEA01000918.1, on the reverse strand, counting down.
TCGCCGACCTGATATCTACATATATACATATATATATATAAGGATATAGATACATACATGTATATATAGAGATATATTGCTACACTGAAAACCGAATCAATTCCCGATTTTCGCTCACCTGTCCCTTGTGAGGTCCCTGACCTGATATATATATATATATATATATACATATATATATATATATATATATATATGTATAGATTCATATATATATAGAGAGATATATTGCGAGTTAGTTCGCATTTTGCTACGTACAGTATTCGAGGAGTGACAATTGCGAGTTTATTCGCAGTTTTCCCAAGGTTAGACACATATTTCATTAAAGGCAGTTCTTTATTTCCACAAATGCGAGTTAGTTCGCAGTTTTTGAGCAACACTTCTGGAGTGTTGACAACCCAGCCCGTGCAGCTTTAAGGTCTTCAGTTCCACAATTCCGAGTTAGTTCGTATTTTTTCCTACTGCTGCGCATCGCCACTATTGTCTTGTCTACAGAATTGCGAGTTAGTTCGCACTTGTCGAAACACGTCGTAATTGTCGATAAACCAGGACTTCAGTTCCACAATTCGTGGTCAGTTCGTACTTTCCCGTTGTACTTCGGGTTGCAATTGTCGTCCTGTGAGCAGAACTGCGAGTTAGTTCTCACTTGTCGATTTGCACTTGTCGATAAACCACATCTTACTCATTTCGTGCGTCTTTCAGGTCTTCAGTTCCACAATTCCGAGTTAGTTCGCACTTCCCCCTAGTGCAGCGGGTTGCCATTGTTGTCTTGTTCACAGAACGGCGAGTTAGTTCGCACTTGTTGACACCCTTCGCACTTGTCGATAAACCACATCTTACTCGATTCGAGGGCATCTAGTTGGGTCGCAATCTTTCCGAACAATTATCGTCTTCCCTCCGGACTCTTGTCTTTCCTATCCTTCACCGGATTGTTGTGACTTCATGTGCATTTCGAACACCCATCTCTTACGTCCTTTTCGTCCCCCATTTCGTTAAGTCCGAGTTAGTTCGCACTTAGCTTCTGTAGTGGTCTGGGGTTGGGCGTATTAGTCATCCGAGTTGGTCTGAGGTTGGGCGTGCTAGTCAACGGGTGGGAATACAATGGCGTCCGCAAAGAACACATCCACAAGCGCTGGACCATCTGCCCCCAGGGAGGGACGACCTGTACAACAACCTACTCTTCAGTATATGCACGCAAAAGGAGCACAATGGTTTTTTGACTTCGTTGTTCAGAGACCTTTTTGGGCCAGTTGTTTTCATGCGACCCACTGGGGGAGAGGTCAACGTTGTTCCTCTCGGTACCGTAGTCTCGTACGCGAAGACTCCTGGAGGTTTGCTCAAGCTGCACACTAACGGCATGTACGACGAGTGCAGACAGCCTATCAGAGGTGTTAAAGGTTTGCTGGTGACCATCAAGTGTTTCGCGGGGTACCGCTCGAACATGCTGTTGTGCTCTCACTTCAAAGGCCTTTACTATTGGCGGCAGCAAGCGTCTTCCATCGCCAGAGCAATTTCTCGATCTCGCGCTGATGGTGCCGAAAGAACGTCCGGTTCTTCCGCCAGAGCATGTTTTCCAGGTTCTGCCACCCCGTGAGGGGTCCTCCGGCTTGGCTCAAGAAACTCCAGGTATGATAGTGGGGCGCGGGAGTCCGATTCAAGACGCTGGGGGTCGGGTCAAGGGACGCAGCGTTCACACGCAGGTCGGCCCGGATGGTCCTACGAACACGTCGGACTTGCACTCTCAGGGTACAGGGACTCAACGGGTCGGTACTCCGAAAATTGTCAAGGTCCGCTGCGGGGCCGACACGTATTCTCCTCGAGATGAGACGAGAAGAGATTCAAGCAGATCAGGGCTAGATGTTGGAGGGAATGAGGCTGAAGGGATGGGCGCTGTCCGCGAAAGCTCTGGCGGGGAGCAGACTCCTTGGGAGAAGAAGAGCGAGCGACAGAGGATGGTGCGAGAGGAGGTGGCGAAAGGAACCCTCCGCATGAAGAGGATGAGAGGAAAACCGGAGGCGGTTACGGGCGGGGATGGAGGTGGCGACGGAGATCGTGCCTCGGGAAAGAGTCTGACGAAGGAAGAGGGTAGGACGACAAGTAAGAAAGCGAGGAGGCCCGACGGTTTGACCATCCGCGAAGGAAAAGCTGCGGGTGGAGGAGATTCGGCTGATCCAGGCGCTACTGCCGCGAGAGAAGCTTCGGGGAAATCGAAACGGAAAGTGGCAGCTGAAGGAGGCGATGACCAGAAGAAACCTCGAAGGCGGAAGACCGCTGAGGCGGCGAGCGGGGGCGAAGGGCCTATCAGTGACGAGTGCGACGAAGTGGCAGCGTTCTAGCTCGAATACGAGCGTAACGATGTCGGTATAATCGTGGAGAAAGAACACCCTGTCCAACTGCTCATCGACCCCAGGAAGGTCTGCGACATCCCGCCTTGGGAAAGATATTACAACCACCGCAGTCTAAGTCGAGAAACTGTGGACGACATCAAGGATGCGATGCAGAGTCAATACCGCGAGAAAAGGGAGAAAATCTGGACAAAAAACCCTTTGGTTATGGCACCCATCTACAAGCTGGTGGCGCGTAGGCCGGAGAAAGTTGAAAGGGTTCACAAAGATGTCTTCAAGCCAGAGGACAAGGACAAGTACTACTATTACCCTGTTAACGGTCAACACACCGTGGCTGCTGTGAAGGAGTTGGAGAGTGAGCCAATATTCGATTTGTGGAAGATGCACTTGTGGTCGGCGAGAGTAGTGTGGTTCTCCGACCGAGATTTCGCAGGGTATAGGCAGGTCAGTCTCAACGAAAACACGAGACAAAAGATGTCTAAGCAGCGATCGCAGAAGGCCGCGTTCTTGGACATGCGGGAGGCATGGGAGAACGAAGGAAGGCCGATGGCCATTCAAGGGAACCCTTCCGGCAAGGAGACCGAGAAACAAAAGTTTTTCGATTTCCAAAAGCTGATTTTGGGAAAGAGTCCGAACGAGTCTCACTGGTCGTTGTCAAAACAAGATAAATCGCTCGCCGACAAGGAGTATGTCATTGCCGTTGGCAATGCATTGAGGCAGTGGATGCCGTTCGTGACGGCCGGTGATGACGTTTTCCGCAAAGCCATGGAGTTCTACGCGAAATGGGCGGAGGGGAAGTTGTTGGGCGGCGACGGTAAGACGCCATTGTCGAGGCCGGGCAAATACATGCTAGACAAATGTCCGGGTCTGCAAGCAATTTCGGAAACGGGCTCGAAAGGGGCGGCTGGTGAAACGAAAATGGGGTGGCTGGTCCGGGTCCCGCCGCCTCCGACTAAAAAGAAAACGCAAGCGGATGACAAGTTTTTCGTGGTCGTGAAAGAGCCAGACATGTATTGTTGGCAGTGTCTCGCCGACATGACCGATGTCGAGAAACTATTGGTGCTTGACGACATTCTCGCACTAAGGGGAGTGTTCATGCAATCCGCAGGTGGCCATCTGAAGCGTCAGCATAAACCTGGAATTAAAGAAATGGTCGCGACGAGGAAAGTTGACCGTGTGATGCTCTGTATGTTCCACTACATCTTGTCCCTTGAAACGGAGGAGGACGAACGTGTTTGGCGCCACGGGAGCCCCTTTTTTCGGACCGAGGGGAAGCTTCTGGAGCAGTTCGGGCCACAGGGACTCACGAAACAGGTGTGGGTCGAAATGCGAAAGCATTTCCAGGGCGCGGTGGAGTACGTGAACACTTGCAAACGTACTCTTCCGCACGAGAAGGAGTCCATCGACGACGCGAAGAGATTGTATGATGATGACAGGTTCCCTAAATCTTTCGAAAAGTCTGTCTGTTCCATCTTGCGACGGACGGAAGAAGAAGTTCGAGACACGATCAGGGTAAGCGGGGATGTGAGACACATCAAATGGCCCGAACTCAACCGGGTGACCAGCCTTATTCCTTTCGCTTTCCCGCCTTCCCAAGCTCACAGTCATGTCACTGCGATCCGTGAGGTTGTGCGACATTACGTGTGCAACCTGTACGTCCTCGATTTGTGTGATCCCACACTCCTCATAAACTGGCGAGAAGACAATCTCGCCAACTTGCAAGGCCTTCTACAAACACTTTCGCCAACGCACTGGGCACTTGTCATCTTTTTCCCCTCTCGTTGGGAGCTCAGTTTCTTGAAAGGCATGGTCAGGCTTAGCATCCATCACGTCAGCACACAGAAGTGGGTACGTAATGCACAAAAGCAGGCCACCGTCTGGGAAGGCAATATGCTGGTTGAGGAGTATGACTGCCTGTACGTGATATTTAATGGCGAGAAGATGGAAGACAACACATACGCAGTCTACCCGGCCAGTAGCCCGACAAAGGCTTCTCGTTCCCAAGGTCCTAGTCCGGCCAAAGACACGGTGGCGGCCCGCTCGAAACCTATGTGTTCGTCGGACCCATCAGGACAAGCTGTGGCGTGTTTCAACGTGGCGAAAGAGGAAAGGTTCTCTCGTAGCATGTGGGAGGACGGCGGCGTGACAAGTTCTCAAGGACCTGTTTACGGGGAGATGGAGCGGAACCCATCCCGTCTACTTGGTCTACTCGAAAACTTTTGCAAAGCTGGGCAAATTGTTTTTTTCTTTGGGAAGGCGCATGCGTTTGTCGTGTGGGGACTCCTTCGCACCGGTCGGAACGTCGTCGCGTTGGAGAAGGAGGCGAGGATGATCGACTACCTTCACGAGCTTGTGAAAACACGCGTTGCAGACACTCGCAATGCTTGCGAGTACGTCCGCACCACCGGCAAACAAAACTGGGATCCCAAACGTGACATGTATTGGAAATTGTCGGGGAACAAAAGGACGGACGTTTGGGACTTCCTTTTCGGACCCGAACCGCCTGGTCCGACCGACCTCGAATATAGTCGACAGAGAAACCTGGTGTTCGCTGTGCTCAATGGGTACCACGTTGCACCCAGGGAGTCTGTCTCGCAGTTCTTGGGAAGGCTGGAACATGTTTACTTCACGCTGGCCGAACGGCTCTCTCGAAATCTACAAGTCACAGTTTGATGAGGAGGACCCTTTCGACGCTGAAGACATGGAGGAGCTGAGCGACTCCGAAACCTTCGATTTCGAGTCCATGCCCCTTCCTCAGGTGGCTGGACAGGTTGGTGATGAAGAGGAAGGTGGACCTCGGAGATATAGCACGTCCCCTGCCGGTTTGAAGCGTGTGTTTCGGGACGAACCAGTCGAGGACCAATCGTCTGATGACGGGGAGGAAGGGAGAGACTATGATCACGAACCTTGTGACAGGCTCCCTGTGGACCATGACACCTGACAGAATGACAGACTCTACTTCTTCGGCAAGCATCACCGGTTCACGTCGGCGGATGTCTGGGGACACAACGTCGTCTGGCACCCGAGGATATTCCAACCTGCTGTGAGGAATGGAATGTGGGTCATGGCAATAAAGGAGGCCGATGGCAAGTGGAGTGGACTGAAGAGACTGGGAGCGGGTGCATTTAAGAGAAAAGCAAGAACTGCTCTGGTGGAGCATTTGAGTCTCATGAACCCCGAGAGGAACGATCAGGACGTCGATCCGTATGCAAAACAAAAGCTACATGAGTTGTACACCAACAACATGTTGGAGTTTCGAGCGCCTTTCTACGGACTCGAAACGGCACCGTCTCGTGGCATTGACTGGCGCATGCCGCAACCTCCACCGGCAAGGCAGCATCCGGGAGGGGGTGGTGGAGGAGACGAAGGAGACGAAGGAGGTGGCGGAGGAGACGGCTCACAGTTTGCCGGAAAGGGGACGGGCAAGACATCGTTGGTTGAGAAGGCGTTCGGCGGAAAGGGGTCAGGCGAAAAGGGGTCGGGCGGGAAGGGGTCGGGCGGGAAGGGGTTGGGCAGGAAGGGGTCAGGCGGAAAGAGTAGAACGTCCGGGAGTTCCCTGTGTATGGAAACTGACCCCCACTGCGTAGGGAGTCGAGGTTCCGACATGCGAGACGAGGCCACCCTGACGTCTGATCAAGTGCGAGTAGATTCGCACTTGTCTGCGAGGAGTTTGTTTCTCGTTGCCCAGGAGAGTCCATCCCACCGTGCGCAGCAGAGGTCTCCTGTGCTCAACACCTTGCTCCTGAAAGAGGGTGCGTCTTCGTTTTGCCTGGAGGGCGGGATGCCTGCATTGCGAAGGAGCGAAGGTGGAACCTCCGGTTCCCTCGGCTCGGGGGACCGCCACAAACTCCGAATACATTCGGATTTGCTTATGTCGCCCTCCGCCGTAAGTGCTCCTCACGCAACAGTTCCGCGGGGCCAAGAAAATGTGACGTCCTGGCCCCCGCATCTTCAGTTGGACACAAGTTTACCCTGCTCGCCTCCTTTCTCATGTGTTGAGACTCGAGACTGGCGGTCTCGCGACGTGCTGGAGGGGGCCGCTCTAGGAGTGTTGGAGACCGGGGGTAGCGAGAACGAACGTCACACTCCTGGGGAAGACGAGCGCTCTCCGGGAACGCGTGCTGTACATCGGGAAGAGGAGACTCAACGCTGGCAGTCTCGCAAAGTGTTGGAGACCGGGGGTAGCGAGTGTGAACGTCATGCTTCGGAAGGTGCATCCGTGGACACTGACAGCGAGAGTGCAGGAGCAACGGGGGAAACGCATGCTGTACAGCAGGGAGAGGAGAGGAGACACGGGCCAACTCGTGAAGACGTGAAGTGGCTACACGCAAGAGCGCTGGTGATCGGGACTTCCGAAGAGGTTTTGCACAGTCGCTCGGCTGTGGCCACGACGCGAGAGGGTGTCGTTAAGGGAGGTCAGTGGACGTCCGTGCAAGCTCCCGTTCTTGGCGACGATGACGACGAAGAAGAACCCGCGGTGGAAGCTCGGGTTCATGGCGATGAGAAAGGCGGAGAACCCGTGGTGGAAGGCGGTGAGGTGACTGTCGACATCCGGACGGATCCACAGCGGAAAGATGGTGATTCTTCGCCCACCCGTTGCGGTGAAGAAGAGGGTGGTCAAGCGTCTGTCCTTAGCACCGCTCGGGGAATGGTGCTTCATGAAGCCATAGAGTCGGGTGACGACTCGGCAGCCACCGAGCTGGATAGCGACTCAGGCGTGGCCGAGATGCAGAACGTCGAATCCTCTGTGGAAGGTGGTGAGGTGGCTGTCAGCATCAAGATGGATCCAGAGCGGAAAGATCATGATTCTCCGTCCACCCGTTGCGGTGCAGAACAGGGTGATCGAGGATCTGTCCTCAGTACCGATCGGGAAATGGTGCTTCATGAACCCATCGACTTGCCAAGCGACTCAGCTGCCACCGAGCTGGTTAGCGACACAGCCGTGACCGAGGTCCAGAACCTCGAATCGTCCGTGGACGTTGGCGCAGTGGCGCGACAGGAGGGCGAGTTCCCTCAAAGGGCTCCTGAGCACGGTAAGATTTGTGAATAGGACCACTCGCATATCTGTCAATAGCCAACTCTGTGTTCGTCCAAATTGATGTCATGGGCTAATGTACCTATTACCATTGGTTAAAAAACAGCTTCTGGGCTGTGGGTTGTTTTCTATGTTCTACAGGTGTGAGGTTGTTAATGTCCCTGCCCATGAAGCCTTTAAAAGCCGTGCACGAGAAACGTCTTTCAGGGAGGTCATTCGCCGATTTACCGAAGAAGTCGTCAAGTGTAGGGTTGTTTAAAAGGGTCCAGATGCCTCGCCTTTCCCAGAGAGCTGTCAGGGTTCTGAAGGCTTGTGGAATAGATAAGGAGGAAGGTCTGCGGAAACATTTGACTGCGTCTATTGAGAACGTTACTGCTTTGTCTGATCGGTCTGATGACGATGGCGAACGGGGTGTCTTGAAAGACCTGTCTTCTAAGTACATCGCGAAGGACACATTCAACAGTCGGGGATACAACTTTTATGGGAAAAGGGCAAACAGTTCTTAGCCATTCCGCCCCGGGGTTTGTGCTCACTCCTCACACTTGTTCGTGGGTGTTTGTGCAGCAGGGGCTACATCATGTTTTCGCGTTCCCTTGCCTATTGAGGAGCTTAGGGCTGCGGACTTCAGAATGTTGCAGGACGTCTGCGGAGATTTCAGCAACGGCCACGAGGTGGTTTCCTTGGTTCGCAGAGGTCCCAGTTCGATTCCGTTGACCAGAAAAAGTCTTTAAACTCTTATCCAAGGGGGATGGCTTTCCGACGAGGTGGTGGAGTCGTACCTGGTCTTGCTAGCCAACGCTGCGTTCCCTGGGGGTCCCTCTCTTTACATTTTCAATCCCTTTTTCTATACCAAGCTCATCGGTGGCGGCTATCGACATGAAAGGGTCGCAAAATGGACAAAAGATGTGGATATTTTCTCGTACAGCATGGTCTTGATTCCAGTCCATAAAAATCGAGTGCATTGGACCTTATTATGTGTCCGAGAACAAGGGTTGGAGTACTACGACTTCCTCCTGCAAGACGATGGCGGTTTTTCTTCCAATGTGCTTGCGAACTTCATGCAATACCTCCGCAACAAAGCGACTCGTCGATTTGGTCAATAAGCCGAACTGGAACTCCCGGCGCCCAAGGTGGTTGCTCATGGTGTCCTTCAACAGTCGGACGGGTCGAGCTGCGGTGTTTTCATGCTCGCCTTCGCTTCTTTTCTTGCGGCTACCCGCCACCATTTCCGATAGCCGAAAGCGATATTGCAAACATCAGGCCTGAGGATTGCGGTGGACATACTCCAAGGCTCTGAATAATACCCCTGTTGTTAAAATACGCATAGTTTTTTTTTCCAAAGGCCATAAGCAGAAGTGCGAATCTATTCCCACTTGATCTGGCAGTCAGCCGATTCGAGCTGTGGTGTTGTTTTGATGAGGTGCCAGATTGCAGAGGACGTTCTTAGGTCTCGATGTGAATATCCCAGCCTCATGCTGTACCAATTTTTTAAAGGGTTTTTCATTTCGTCGTCTGTCATCTTTACTCGTAGGACTTTCGACAGCGCCTTGCTGCCTTTGTTTGTTTTAGGGTTGTTCTCATTGCTTGCCGCGCAATATCCACTAGTGAGTAGCAGCGGACGCTTACGTGAAGTAGAAGCTTAGATGCCGATGTAAATATTCCAGCCACGTCGTGCACTTCCTTTTAAGAAGACGCTTACATATCGGATGTGAATATCCCAACTTTGTGCTCCTTTGGTTTATTTTCGGGTTGTTCTCCTTATGTCTTCTCAGACCGCGGCAGCACCGTGCTGTGTTTGTTCATTTCGAGGTTGTGCTCCTCTCTTGCTCATGTGAAAGATATCGACGATTTATTCTTGGTCGCCAAATTGTTTCGTGCTTATCTCTTTCGTTCGCGAGACTTTGTGGTGTGAAAGCCCCTCTCCCCTGTCATGCCCCGACCTCCCATCTTTCATATGTTTTGGCTCGCCCTTGTTCTGCGTGTGCCGGCTCGTTTTACGGTTCACCCCCTCTGCTTGTCTCAATTAAATGCTGTCTGTTGGTTCCTTATGACAGTTACGAACTTGTTATCCATTTGGAAACCGATTGTCGTCAGAATGTATGTGTGCTTGAAGTTGTTTTACGGATTCAGCGGTGCACTGAGTGATCACCAATTTTGTTTTCCTCGGAATACATCTCGTGCTCTCCACGGAATGCTGGTTGTTGTTTCCGTATGAGAAATGCGAACATATTTGCACTTCGGATGCCGTACATTTGCGATTGAACTGTTGGTTTGATGTGAGAAATGAGAACATATTCGCACTTTGGTTCCATGTGCTTTGTGATATTTGGAAAGCCTCCGTGCACTTTGCACTGTGGGATTGTATGATATTTCTCGTTCAATGACTTTTTGAAACGTCTCTGTGTGCTTTGCAATTTGCCCTCGAATGAATTTTCTACATTGAATGGTTTCTGGTACCTGTTTGTGTGCTGTGAGACTTCACCTTTGGAAAAACACTAGGCAACTTGAGATGTTTTCACCTCGATGTTTGCGATGTCTCTGTGTGCTTTGCAATTTGACTTGTGCTTGAAGTTGTTTAACGAATTCAGCGGTGCACTAAATGATTGCCAATTTTGTTATCCCCGGAATACATCTCGTGCTCTCCACTTGATGCTGGTTGTTGTTTCCGTATGAGAAATGCGAACATATTCGCACTTTGGATGTCGTGCATTTGTGATTGAACTGTTGGTTCCATATGGGAAATGAGAACATATTCGCATTTTGGCTCCATGTACTTTGTGATTTTTGGAAAGCCTCCATGCACTTTGCAATATGACTTTGTATGATATTTTGCGTTCAATTTGGAAAGTCTCTGTGCTTTGCAATTTGCCCTTGAATGAATTTTCTGCACAGAATGGTTTATTGAAACTGATCGTCTGCTCTGAGACTTCACCTTTGGAAAAACAGTGCGCAACTTGAGATGTTTTCACCTCGATGTTCGCGATGTCTCTGTGTGCTTTGCAATTTGCCTTGAAATGTTTTCATCTCGATGTTTGCGATGACAAGAGATACTTGTATGAATGGATATGAATCTTCTACACAGAAAGATTTATGGCGTTTTCAACCAGTGATATAGAAATTACAAGCCAATGTCCATATTAAACCGTCACGCTGATGGACTGTGCAACTGCTTCTTCATCAAAGTGCGAGTTCAATCCCACTTTTAGTGTGAGTCCTGAGCATTTCCCTCGCACTTTGCTTCACATCGAGGAGGGGATTGAACGCACCGCCTGTAAGCACCTGCACATCACGAAACAAGAGCACGTCCCAATTGGAACATCGTCGGGTCCTCACCTAATCGACTATCAAGATGACTATAGCCAACAATGGTAGATGGTTGGTCCGCCTATCCGATGTGGATCTCACGGTGGAGTGCGAAACTCTGCTCTCAAAGATCCACACCGGGTAGAAGGTCCTGCAAGAAGCCGCTGCTTGCTTGTAAGGCATCTTGTGATGTGTCGATATAACCAACATCCAGAACTGCTTGGTGAGCATCTAGTGTTACGCCAATAAGTTCCAAACACAGCAGCAAAGTCCCCTAAGAGTGTTCTTTGCCGGGTCCTTACCACATCGACTCTCAAGATGACTACAGCCAACAGCGGTAGAGTGGCAGGTCCGCCTACCCGATGTGGATCTCACGGTGGAGTGTGAAACTCTCCTCTCAAAGATCCATACCGGGTAGAAGGTCCTGCAAGCAGCCGCTGCTCGCTTGTAAGGCATCTTATGATGTATCAATATAACCGACATCCAGAACTACTTGGTGAGCATCTAGTGCTACGGCAATATGTTCTGAACACGACCACAAGGTCCCCTAAGAATGCTTTTGGCACTTGAGTCCTCTAACCGTCGACTGTTTGACACTTCGTGAAGGTTGACACTTCTTGAAGGTGGTCTACCACTTCTTAAAGGTGGTCTACCACTTCTTAAAGGTGGTCAGTCACCAAACAGATCACGATCTGACATCGACCTCGATAGCTGCGAATTGACTCGCAGTTCAACTAGAGTCTCTCTCTCTCTCTCTCTCTCTCTCTCTCTCTCTCTCTCTCTCTCTCTCTCCCTTTCTCTCTTTTTGTCCTCTCTCTCTCTTTCTCTCTTTCTGTCCTCTCTCTCTCTCTCTCTCTCTTCCTCTCTCTCTTTCCTCTCTCTTTCTTTCTCTCTCTCTCTCTCTCTCTCTCTCTCTCTCTCTCTCTCTCTCTCTCCCCCCCC